>JASANE010010215.1:0-29165 GCA_030248225.1 Trileptium ribeirensis
CTGCAATGAAACAGTGTTACGGAGACAACACAAACTTGTTGCTACGCAAAGGCATTTATCCATATGAGTATATGGATAATATTGAAAAGTTTCGGGAACCGAGATTACCACCCCAGTCAAAATTTTATTCTAGCTTGACGGAAGCTGTGGTTAGTGATGAGGATTATCAGCATGCATTAAAAATTTGGGAACATATGGGAATAAAAAACTTGGGAGACTACCACGATTTGTACTTGTGCACTGATGTTTTGCTTTTGTGTGATATATTTGAAAATTTCCGTATATTTTGTCTTGATAAATATATGTTGGATCCAGTACATTATATAACGCTCCCAAGTTTTGCGTGGGATGCTTGTTTGAAGCTTACGGGTATTGAGTTGGAATTATTGACTGATCCTGACATGTATACTTTCTTTGAAGAAGGTATACGTGGAGGTGTGTCAGTAATTTCACACCGATACGCAAAAGCTAATAACAAGTACCTCCCCGAAACATATGATGCAACACTTGCAGCGATGTATATAATGTATTTGGATGCAAATAACTTGTATGGCTGGTCAATGTCACAAAAGTTGCCCTGCAGCAACTTTACATGGTTGACACAAAAACAAATTGATGACATTGACTGGTCAGAAGTTAATGCTGAGGGTGATACTGGTTATGTACTTGAGGTGGACTTGGAGTATCCCGAGGAGTTGCATGATAGTCACAATGACTATCCTTTAGCTCCTGAGAGACTTCAAGTCACTGATAGTATGTTGTCAGAATATTGCACTGGTATTAAACAGCAGTTGAATGTAATGTCTGGTTCTGTTCAGAAACTTGTTCCCAACTTAATGAACAAACAAAAATATAAACTACATTTGAAAAATTTACAACTTTATTTACATTTAGGTATGAGGTTGTGCAAAGTCCATAGAGTAATTTCATTTACTCAGGACAACTGGATGGAACCATACATTAGGTTCAATACTAATATGCGTAAAAATGCAAAAAGTGATTTTGAAAAAGATTTGTATAAATTATTGAATAACGCCGTTTTTGGCAAAACAATGGAAAACGTGCGTGCGTACATTGATGTAAAACTAATAACTTGTGAACAAAAGTATAAAAAATTAGTAGCCAGCCCACGCTACAATATGTGTAGCATTTTTAATGAAAATTTAGTAGCTGTTAAAATGAACAAACGAACTGTTCAACTTTGTAAACCAATTTATGTGGGCTTTTCTGTTCTGGATCTTTCCAAAACATTGATGTATGAATTTCATTACAACTATATGAGAAATATATATAGTAATAACTGTAAATTATTATTTACTGACACTGATTCTTTATGTTATGCTGTATATACTGAAGATATTTATAAAGATATGAGCGTAAACCAAGAAATATTTGATACGAGTGATTATCCTTCAGGTCATCCTTTGTTTTCAACGCAAAACAAAAAAGTTTTGGGTAAGATGAAGGATGAGACTGCAGGCACTCCTATTGAAGAGTTTGTTGGTTTGCGTTCAAAAATGTATAGTATAAAATGTGGGGGTATTGAGAAAAAACGAGCTAAGGGGGTTAAAAAGTCAATAGTTAAAAACAAATTGAAACATTTAAATTATAAAAATACCCTGTTCAATAAAAATAACTTAAGGCACAGTATGAATATGATTAGGTCAAATAAACATGTTTTGCAAACTATTAAACTAAATAAAATAAGTTTGAGTGCTTTTGATGATAAGAGGTTTTTACATGATAATGGAATTTCAAGTTATGCTTACGGAAATTATAATATATTTGATAATAATTTTTTGTCATTGTTAAATGATATGTGTAATGATAAATGAAAAACACACAAAGGTGCAATTATTAAAATACGTTGCACAAAAAAATAGTGTGTAAAGTACACGAAGGTGCAATTATTAAAATACGTTGCACAAAAAATAGTGTGTAAAGTACACGAAGGTGCAATTATTAAAATACGTTGCACAAAAAATAAAGTGTGTAAAGTACACAAAGGTGCAATTATTAAAATACGTTGCACAAAAAAAATAAAACGTGTACATTAATAAATTCAAAATTGACATTGTTTGTATATGATACTGTTTGTATATGATATGCTTGTGTGTAATATTGTTTGAGTATTTATGTCAATGTCTGTAATAATGTGTAACATGTGAAAGGTTTGAAAGACTATATTTCAATGAATATTTGATTGTAATGTGAAAACACATTAAAGATTTGAAAGACTAAAAAGTACTCAAAAAACACATGAAAGACTAAAAAATACTCAAACTTTTCGCATGTAACCCACCATCTACTGTTTTTCGTTATAGCAGTAGATGCCGGTCCCAAGTCCGGACGAAAATGGTGAGGGCATGCAACCAATTCTTAAAAGCTTTTAAGCATCTTTGTATTTAAAAATGGATGTGGAATTGAGAAAAATTTACTATGATGCAACTAATGTAGCTGGTTATTCAACACCAGCCAAATTATTCACTGAGGCTAGACAGAAAGGATTGAAAGTGACAAAAAAACAAGTGAAAGAATGGTTGAAAGGGGAAGAAACCTATACCCTTCATAAGCCGCGTAGGTTAAAGTTTCGTCGTAGGCGAACTGTAGTGAAAGGTATAGGTGACTTATTCCAAGCTGACTTGGCTGATATGACAAATTTATCATCACATAATGATGGAATTAAATATTTACTAGTCGCAATTGATTGCTTTACAAAATTGGCAAAAGTTGTTGCCGTGAAAAACAAACAATCTACAACAATTTTGTCAGCACTTAAAGCCATTTTTGAAAACGAACAGCCAAAAAATTTTCAAACTGATAATGGAAAAGAGTTTGTTAATAATTTAGTATATGATTACATGAAAAATAAAGGTATAAATATATATACAACTAAAAACGTTGAAACAAAAGCTAGTATTGCTGAACGCTTTATACGAACCCTTAAAGGAAAAATTTACCGGTATTTGACTGCCAAAAATACTAAAAAGTATATTGATGTATTAGATAGCATTGTGAATACATACAATAAAACAAAGAACAGATATGGATTTGCACCAATAGATGTTAATGTGAGAAACGAGGATGAAATTAAACGGAAACTATTTCCGTCTAAAGATATTGAGGTGTTTTATAAATTTCAAATTGGAGACATTGTCCGTATAAGTAAAGAACGAATGCCTTTTGAAAGAGGGTTTAATCAACTGTGGTCTCTTGAAGTTTTCACTGTAAGTGCACAATATGCATACGATCCACCGGTTTATGAATTGGTGGATGCAAACAATGAAGAAATTTTAGGTAGGTTTTACGCACAAGAATTGCAAAACGTTTATGTTAAAGATGATACTTACAAAATTGAAAAAATTTTAACAAAACGTAAAGGCAAAAAAGGTACTGAGTACCTTGTAAAGTGGTTGGGATATCCCAAGACATTTAATTCATGGGTAAATGAAAAAGATTTAAGACCAATATAATAGAAATTATGAAGCAGAGGTGCAAAATAGGAATAAAAAAAACATTGGTACAAAGGGTACAAAATAGGGGTAAATGGGGTAAAATAGGGGTACGTAGGGGTACAAAAGGGTACATGGGTAAGGGTACAGGGGTACAAAGTAGGGTACAGGGTACAAAAAGGGAGTAAGGGTACATGGGTACAAAGGGGTACGAAGGGACAATAAGGGGTAAGGGTACAAAGGGGTACGAGGGTACAAATAGAAGGGGTAGAGGGGTACAAATAGGGAATGGGTAGAAATAGGGGTACGAGGGGTGAAGGTAATGGGTACAAAAGGTGGATCAAACAGGTACGGGCAATAGGGGTAATGGGGTACAAATAGGGGTACATGGGTACAAAATAGGGGTACGTAGGGGTACAATATAGGGAAATGAGCATTGCGGATAAGGATGCCTTGGGTTTTCCGTGGTCTCTGGTTTTACTGTAAGTACACAATATGCATATGATCCACCAGTTTATGAGTTGGTGGATGCAAATAATGAAGAAATCTTAGGTAGGTTTTACGCACAAGAATTGCAAAACGTTTATGTTAAAGATGATACTTACAAAATTGAAAAAATTTTAGCAAAACGTAAAGGTAAAAAAGGCACTGAGTACCTTGTGAAGTGGTTAGGATATCCAAAAACCTTTAATTCATGGGTAAATGAGAAAGATTTAAGACCAATATAATAGAAATAATGAAACAAAGGTGCAAAATAGGAATACATTGGTACAAAGGGTACAATATAGGGGTAAATGGGTAGAAAATAGGGGTACGTAGGGGTACAAAGTAAGGGTACATGGGTACAAAACAAGGGTACAGGGATACAAAGTAAGGGTACATGGGTACAAATAGGGGCACAATATAGGGGTAAATGGGTAGAAAATAGGGGTACATGGGTACAAAATAGGGGTACGTAGGGGTACAATATAGGGGTAAATGGAGACATTGTCGGTATAAGTAAAGAACGAATGCCTTTTGAAAGAGGGTTTAATCAACTGTGGTCTCTTGAAGTTTTCACTGTAAGTACACAATATGCATATGATCCACCAGTTTATGAGTTGGTGGATACAAATAATGAAGAAATCTTAGGTAGGTTTTGCGCACAAGAATTGCAAAACGTTTATGTTAAAGATGATACTTACAAAATTGAAAAAATTTTAGCAAAACGTAAAGGTAAAAAAGGCACTGAGTACCTTGTGAAGTGGTTAGAATATCCAAAACCTTTAATTCATGGGTAAATGAGAAAGATTTAAGACCAATATAATAGAAATAATGAAACAAAGGTGCAAAATAGGAATACATTGGTACAAAGGGTACAATATAGGGGTAAATGGGTAGAAAATAGGGGTACGTAGGGGTATAATATAGGGGTACGTAGTGGTACAATATAGGGGTAAATGGCTACAAAATAGGGGTACGTTGGGGTACAATATAGGGGTAAAAGGGTACAAAATAGGGGTACATGGCTACAAGATAGGGGTACATGGGTACAAAATAGGGGTACATGGGTATAAGAAACTCTTAAAAGGTCAAAAAGGTTCATAATAATTATTAAAAAATGGCTTATACATGTGACAAATGTTCAAGAGAGTATACAACACGTCAGCATTTGCATAGACATAAGAAACAATGTAGTGATAAGACGAACGTTGTTAGTAATCAAGAGTATAACAAAATTATTTTACCATTGGAACTACCTTTTACTTGTGTTGTTAGTGGACAAACTGGATGTGGGAAAATCCAATGGATAGCGAAATTGTTAAAACATAAAATGTTTGATAAACCTGTGGATAAAATATTGTTTTGTTACAGCATTTTTCAAGATATTTATACAACACTGTTAAATGAAATACCAAATTTAGAACTTCATGAAGGAATTCCTGATACTTTTCCACAAACTGGTGTCGGACATACGATATGTGTGCTTGACGATTTAATGATAGAAGCAGCAAATGATAAACAATTAGCTGCTGCTTTTTTTAAGAATGCGACATAATAATTTAAGTACAATTTTTGTAACACAAAATTTATATCATGAGGGTAAATACATGAGGACGATTACAAGAAATGCACAATACATTGTACTTTTTCCAAACATGAGAGACAAATCCATGATTTGTACTCTTGGAAGACAAATGTGGCCAACAAAAAGTAATTTTTTACCAAGTGCTTTCGAACAAGCGACAAGTAAACCGTACGGCTATGTATTTTTAGATCTAAAACCAAGTACTGAAAAACTCTTAAGAGTTAGAGAGTGTATTTTTCCAGATGATGCATACATGTTTGTATACGCTTAAAAGGTTTAAATGTTTAAAGTTGGAGAAAAATGTCTAAAAATATAGAAAAACACATTGATACATTACAATTTTTGAAGAATGGCCCTTCAAAAATTGTTACAGCTGTAATTATGAATGCTCCAGCATCCCTCATTTACGCCTTCAGTGAAATTGCATATAATGCTGTACAAAATAAGAAGACAAAAATACTTAAAAGCATTGTAAATAAGAATATTTGTATTTCAAAGAAACGTAAATTACTTACACCACCAGTTGTAAAGTACTTAATTGATTATTTTGATAAACATTATGGCACGTAAAATGGCGGTTGTTCCAGCAAGCTGGTTGGAACATAATATCAAACATTGAAACAATGGAACAATCAAACATTGGAACATCAAAATTCTAATGCGAAAAATACTAGAAGATGTATTCAAGTCAATCAATATGATTTCTTTAAAAAGTTCAGATATACGCTGTAAACGACTTCAAACTGATAATGTCAACTGTGTAACTGTACAATGTCATCATTTAAATGCAAACTGCGTTATTATTTCAGCGGTGTGGAAACTCAAATCTGTGTTCAGCAGGACTAGATAGTATTTAATAAAGGTTATTACAATATTTGTTGTAGTATCCAAATTTAATCGCTTGATATTTAAATTTAGCCAAAACGCTGTATTAGGCTTCGAACAAAACTTTTTTATGGTCATTTTGGGTTTTCAATGGTCACGATTCGCTAATTGTACATGGTCTTTGGCCTTCAATCTTAAGGCTCTGTAGGTAAGGTTATTACGAAGTTAATACCAAGACTTGAACAGAACCAAGTCTTAACATTTTAGCATTATAATAAATTTTGCAATATCAGTGATGCTACAAAAACATTCTGCAACAGCACTTAGAAGCAGCAACAATTTATAACAGTACGAATGCGCAGAAACGTAAGACTAAACTTAAACTGCAACAAATTTTAGCCACGATAAACTAGTGTTGCACACAGGTGGCTTTTATTTGCCCGGCCTGCGACATTCCCTGCTCAGATGCAACAGACCAGCACCAATTGCATGAATTTTGTAAACTTTTAATCTAACATTTTCTTAAAATGCTAAAAGGGGATGGTGGTTATGCACGAAATCTTTCTTGATCATTTTTAATTTTCAAATGGCACATGTCTTTGAGGTCGTCCTTCAGCAGACAATATCTACAAATTTGTTTACGTAGCGTTTCAGTTTCTAAAAAGCGTGTAGTCGATGCACGCAAATGAAATTTCGCACTATTAGATCTGCGCAAATTAATGTGAACGCAGCACGGAAACATCATTAATTCCATCTGTTAGCATTGCAGTTTCTAAAAGGCGCGTAGTCGATGCATGCTAATCAAATTCCGCATTATTAGATCTGCGCAAATTAATGTGAACGCAGCACGGAAACATCATTAATTCCATCTGTTAGCATTTCAGTTTCTTAAAAGCGTGTAGTCGATGAACGCAAATTAAATTCAGCATTATTAGATCTGCGCAAATTAATGTGAACGCAGCACGGAAACATCATTAATTCCATCTGCTATTATTCATAGAAACGTAAAACTGCTGCAGATCTCAAAAATTGATAAGGTTCTCATGCAGCGTTCACACAGAAACTGTGTGAAGTCACTGCGCATTATGACCGATATACTCGCAGCTACTGTTACGCAGTAGTGGTAGTGCTCCTATGATTGGCTTTGAGTTCGTCAAGCTAGTTGAACAACCTGATACGCATGTGTGCAAAATATATAAAGAAGACACCGTGTTCTTGACATCGTCAAAAAACGAAAACAGTGCTATTCAGTTATTCAACAACAGCCGATTATGTTTAAATGTTTGGTACCAATTAAATTCGACAAATACTTGACGAATGCATGCGTGTTGCTCGCTTTGCGAAGAGTCTTAGGGCTCCGAGCAATAGCTCCAAGACGAAAACGAATTTTTTCAGTTTTTTCTGTTCCGGAGATATCAGAACCATGAATGCAGTGATAGAAGTTTATGTCGTTTCTATATACACTGCTTAAATATTGATATGCACTGATTTGCAGCATATGGTGTGTTCATAAGTGCTCAAATTTTTTATTAAATTTGAAAGCATTTGTTGCATTCCTGGTGAATTTGAACGTGTGAAGACAGTCCAAGTTTCTCTAGCACATTGCTTTAGTCAATCAGAGAAAAGGAATTTATATAGAACTTGAAAATTTTTGAACTCAAAATTTGTGCTAAACATTTTGAAGCGTTATGATTATACAGATGTTACTGCTATCGATTAACTGATTAATTAACCGGTTAATCGAAATTTTCCAGTTAACCGGTTGGTAAATAAGCCTGCCCGTTATATATAAATTATATAAATTTATATGTACAATCGCATAAATAACTATGTTTTCTACCCACCAAATTTAAATATATAATTGAGCCAACAGATGTTTTAGCGCTTTAGCATGTTGAGATTTTATCACAGCTGTGGATGAAGAACTGCTTTTACATATGTTTTTTGTAGCGTTACGATCCCAAGAATAAATTGTACCCGCAAAATTTTAATAGTTGCGTTATCAGATGTTTTAGCGCTTCAGCATGTTAAGAATTTATCACAGCAGTGGATTTAAAAGAGGTTTTATATTTGTTTCAGATTAAATTTGGTTTACATTTGTAAGTTGCAAAACAGTTCAGCAAGCAAATGCGGTTAGCTTAAGTGTTGTGTTTATAAAACATGAATGTTAAAAACACAGTGATAAACACCGGTTAACCGAAGAAACCGGTCAACCGAGGTTGGGTTAAAAATCGATTGCTAAGCGTTTAGTTAAAAAATCGAAAATCGGTTGACCGGTTTGCAGATTTATTAACCATATCATTTGCTAATGATGACATTGCGTATTTTTCGTTACAAGTTAAACTCAAATTTTGATCAAAACTTGATCAGAATTCGATAAAGTATTGTGTGCAACGCACCTTTATTTATTCAAACTCCGTCACCGGTTCGATTCCTATAAATCTTTATCCCAAACACAGACTTGACACACAATAACTGACGTCACATCGTTTTTATTTTTTTTACAGGGAACCTGTTTTCTAGCGCTATCAAACTTCCCTACCGTTATTGTGAGTCTCAAGTCAAGCTGAGGTCGTAGCGTCTGGTTGTAACTTTAAAAATAGAACAGCATCAGCTTTAGTGCGGTGGATTTCGGGATATAAAACACTGAAGCAAAATATTAATACCACGACGATCTAAAGTGTGCAGTGTTTTTTATACATTTGATGTTTACCATTATCGTTTATTCCAAGCCGAAGCCTCTGAAAAGGGCTTTGTGTGTCCTTAGTTTGTACCATGTTCATTTGTTTATGTTGTGTTTTTCATATTTGTAATCGTTTTCTTTTCTAAATCAGAATTTCCTGCCGTCGAGAATACATCTACGAGGGAACAGGATCTTGAGTAACAGGGCAAAGAATATACGATGCGAATAGCTGTTTTTGTTGGAAAATTTTGGAAAATTCTTCATGTTGTACGTATAAGCTGAAAATATATATACTCAATGATGATTGTCGAAGATTTTGGCAGACACACACTTGAGAAAATCGTCGTCAGAATTCGCACCTGAATGCATTCATTCTGTGCAATTGGCAGTATTGTAAGTAGAATGTTTTTTCTAGAATGAATTGTTATATTAGCATTAATAACCTTTTAGTAGTTTATTATTTTTGGGCGTCTAGTACTGATGCAAGTAGTCCCAAGCCGAGAGCCCCATTCGAAACAGCACAGCGACCGCCTACGAGTCATCCGGAAGTGGACGCCTACCATCGATGCCTGTATGCTCGTGAGCGACGATTGACCGAGTTGGGCGGATATCAAATGACAGGTAAGTTCGCGATTTGTTGGGACCAAGTAAAGCTTTGACGGGCCGCTATTTTATGTGAATTGTTGGAGGGGTTTGAGTAACACTGAAATTTCTTAATATGAAAATAGCGTCATACTATCTAATGTGGCGTTCACGTTATAATACCCGCCGTTTTGAACATTTGTACCGGTATAGGTGTGACACCATGGAACGGCGGTAAGGATCACATCCGTGCCGTACCTCAATACCTTAGTGCAGGTGGCTTTGCAAAAGGAGGATCTGGAAGGCCGCTCCTCTTTTTGGTGACACACGAGAAAAACTTACCTGATTTATATACAATAAAATAAACCCTAATTGACGGGCCGCCGCTTTTTTATCGGGCCCCACTCACTCTTGAAGAATTTGCGACGCCCTTACCTTAGGGTGTCCCGTACACCCTCAAGCTATTGTATTTGTCCTTAGGATATCCAGCCTATCATATTATATTGTTGGAAGGGCTAAATTTGAAGCGTTCCCAAACAATTGGTCCCAGAGCATTTCGATCGAATGACAATTCGTCCGCAAAACATTCGTCCCAAATTGTCAATGGAATGCGCGATCCCGAAAGTTGGCTAGGCGATATATGCGGTTGGGACGTTTTGGTAAAGAGCCGGTCGTCTTTAAAGTCATTTTGTTATAACCCCATCGGTTAATTTTTTCACGAAGGTGGGGTGCGCCCTCCCCCCCCCCCTTGTTTTTCTCTGCGAGTGCGGTGATCATTTGCGTCTTCTTCAATTCTGGGTGTCCAGTGGTGTCTGTCTTGGGAGCGAATTAGATAAGCTCAAATTGTCCGACGACGAGTTACCCGGAGATGAATTGTCTGGGGACAAATTATCCTGGGGACCAATTTTCCTAAGGATTATTATTTGTCAGGAGACGAGTTGTCTAGCTTAATGTGCAACATGTAAAAACTCCATCTTAAAATACTACACATAGTAGCAAAGCTCCACATTTGGTTTCTGCAGTTTTAAGTGCAAATAGTGTGATATTTTTAAAAATCACACAACTTAAATACGTTACCTTGATTGTCTTGTTGCCACATTACTTATCATTTCCATTCGTAACCGCAGGGGAAGGAAGTCAACTGGTAAGGATTCCGCAGTTCTTAGTCTACTGAGCTGTGGGTGGGTGTTCGAACTCCGTTTTGTCAATCAGAAATCGCGTTTTTATTTTATATTTCGTTCTATACCTCAAGCCAAACGTCTACTTTTCAGCTAATTGTCAATTGATAAGTTTGTGCGGACACCCCATTTTTCATATCGTTGTTACGCCCCTTGCATCCAGCATTCACGTATTTGGACTTCGCAAAAATTCACGTAAAAAGCTATATATTTGAAACAGAGTGAGCGAAACGAGTGGAGTTTCTATTCAGGGCGCTAGGGGAAAAATCGTGAAAAGTTCTTTTTTGTATGTTTCTGTCATTCATAAATCACCTTCGCATGGATGGATTTTCGTAAATTTATTTAATCTTTAGCAAAAGTGATGAGAATCTGCGATTTAGTTGAATGCAAAGAAAATGGTAGAAAAACAGGTTTTCTGGTAGAAAATGGTAGTAAAACAGGTAGACAAACAGGTTGTCAAGCTTCGATCCAATGTTCGACGAGAGAATGGCAGAAAAACAGGGTTTTAAGGGTTCTATTTTAGATTTGCCCATGCAAGTACCAGATTTTCGGAGCCCATATCTCGAGGCACAGGCTTCCATCGTAAAAAGCACGAAAATAGACAATCATCTCATTTACAAGTTTGCTGTTTTGTGGGATGACTCCCTGGGCCACTGTTGGCTCGAATATGACTCGTCGACCCTTTGCTAGAAATAGCGAATTTTCAAATTTTAGCATGTTGTTGCGTGTTTAATATACCTTACAACGTGTATCTGTTACGTCGTCAAACATGCTGAATACGATGGTTTTGCTAATTAGCGTCCAACTTGACTATATTATGCATCATTTACCTTAAGATGTGTGCACCTAGGGCTGGATTCTGTCACAGAACCAATTCTGGCTCGTGACAAAATGCACAGCCCCACCCGGCCCTTCAAAAATAAAATAAATAGCTAAGCTATACTAGCACGTTCGCACGAGCAGGGAGTGGCTATGTCTCAGTGTTTGATAGCCGGGACGGACTACAGAAAAGATATTTATGGGAAAATATTTCGTTCTGGGTCCAAAAAAGGCAAGATTAGTAGTAATTAATGCAAGACGCATAAATGCAGGTAAAATAAATACGTAAAATAACGCTATTTTAAAAATTTTTGTTTAAACGCCTTCTGCAAGCCAACCTAGCTGCTATGTAAAACACACTTTTTATGCAGGAAAATTGCGCCATTAAACTGGAAGGATGTTTTACGAATATATGGCCATAAATATCACCAATTTCTATTTTTAGCGATTTCCCCTTGTCGTCATATATTTCTGGCTTTTAGAGTCGATTTCGGCCCTTGTGACAATTTATCAGCGTCGATTTACTATTAGCTGAACATATTTGTAGGGTATGGCTCGGCCCAAAAAATGTCGCACTGGCTGATCACGGCTAGCCAAGCATGGCTTTATAGCCACGGCAGACTGTGACAAAACCCGTCCCTGCTGCACACATCTTGAGATAAATGATGCATTGTACCTTGTAATAGGGTGCCGAGCGTTTCGAGATGTCGAGGAACCCGATTTAAAAATGTAGTGAGTTTGCATTTGTTTGATAATTTATTGCATGCAGGGCATCAGGAGTGGTCTATATAGGTTTTTCGCTCCGCTGAGTACTACGGTTTAGTTATTAGGGTCCACACGAATATCTCATTCCTTTTTTTTCTTTGGGTTTAAGGTCAATAAAACCAATTGCCAGATTATAGTTTGTCGTCACTATCATTATTATGTATTACACATAGGGTATGAAGAATGTTCAATGTACAGGTTTTTCGGTACGTTGAATACGGTAATTTGGTTATCTAAAGACTAACACGAATACTTTGTGCATTTTCAGTTGTTTTCAATGGATTTAGGTTCGACGAAGTTTTATGGTTTTCAATGGGTTCCGGGTTACAGAGGTTTTAGTGTAGTTTATACGTCAAACACAAAGCCTGTTACAAGGTGATTTCTCACGAAATTACCATTAGTTGAAACCAAGCTTGCTCCGCTGCACCTTAGCTTGCGAGTTATTGGTATATTGTATTACCGCGGTAGCTAAATTTTATCATCTGTATGACAAACAGTAAGGATAACGTCAGGAACAATTGGCGTTTTCCCTTCCGAAATTGGTGGAGTATGGACCCCTGTAACTACCGCGGTAAAACTCCCAGTTAATTAGTGAACCAATTAATTAGGGGCTAAATCTTTGCAGGGGCAGAAGCCCTTACTGCCCCCACCCTCATAAATTTGCTGTCTGGGTAAATATTGAAATGTTTTGGAAAATCGGAAATTTGAGGAACGGCACGGTCGACCGAGAATGTTTTATTGTGAGGGTTTTGGATTTAGTGTAAAATTTATATTTTTTTATTTAATTCTTAGGCTTTAGTCAAATGTTTATAGGCCGTGTTTATACTGAAAAAGGTGGATTATTTACTCTGAGATGTCGGGCTCACCTCGGTATAAGCATCGACACCCTGGCACATAGTCCGACCACCTCCTAAGGCTCCGCAACCTTCTTCCGCTTCTTGCCGAAAACTTTAGTAAAACTGGCAAAATGGGGGTAAAATTGACAAAATTAGTGGAAAAATGTTAAAAATTAGGAAAAATTTTGAGTCCCAAGCAATTACCAGCGGATCCCTAATTATTTTTTGCAATCCCACCTTGCCGACAGGCTGATGTCCTCTGGCAAGGCCAAAGGCCGACCACCCCCACCCAGAAGGACGGGCTGTCGCCACCCGAACCTCTGCCTTCTGGCACTTATGGGATTAGTGAATGCTAGAATTATACATATACACATATATAAAGTTTACCTAGCGTAAGTGTAAGGCGACACTTATGTCTAGGCTTAGTATACGATATTTGGCGTAGATGAGCTCGGCTTATTCAAACATTTAGTAAGGCTAGTCCAACGTTTGTGGTTTAGACCATACCTGCTGATACTCCGAGGTTTCGGAGAAGAGGGAGCCGGGCTCGGTGGGAAGGAGGTCATCTCAGGGGGTAGCTGGTGCGGGAGGAAGAGGTGTGGTGGCTTGGCGCCGTAACAAGCATCTACGGGTTAGCGGCTGCGGCGCCTTCGGAGGAGGTAGGGCGATATTTTCAGGGGGCAGACCAGGGCCTCGAGGCCTATAGTTTGAGGATAAAACGTTTGGTTTAAATTTTGACAGTGAGCGTACCTATAAACGACGTATTATATAGTCTAAATTTTCCTAACTTCATCTAAACTACGGCATAGATTGCTAAAGGCAATATTTTCGACCAAGATTTGCGTATATTTCGTTGCTGTAATATATGGTTTTGGAATTTTAGCTTATATTGAAGGTCATGATTTTACCTTGTATATATGCGGATTTTTTGATAAGCAGATACTTCTGAATTCATTCCAATATATATGTATGAAATACGGGGCTATATAGTTTCACGATCAAAATGTTTAAATGTTACTACAGTTACAACTTTGAAAAGAACGATTTGCTCAAAGTTCAGCTATAAATAAATTGATATCTATTAATTGAGTTTATTAATTATCCATTTCGTTTGAAATAACTATAATCATGGTTTGATCTGGCAAGCAAACAGTTAAAAGCAGTGACGCTAAACCCAACGGTCCTAGCGCAGTAACTAGTATGAGAACCCTCAAAATATTATATCAACTGCTATCTCTCATTGTTATTTTTCATTGCTTACAGCTCGCTTTTACATTAATTTGCTAATCGTAGTTCACTGTTATGGTAAATATGATTTTTGCAGGACAAGCACTTGTCGTCAATGACGGTGAAACCATAAACCTGGCGTGTGTTCAATGTATCCACCCGGAAGCTTTGTTGGTACAAATCCGAGACGACGCCTACTGGCGGGTACGATGGACCGAGAGTGCGCTCGATCGAAGATTACCCGATGAAGTCGATGTCCCATTTAGCGATCAAGCATCTGCAAGCAGTGAAGATGAGCAATTAGACGATGACGAGGGTAAGTAAGCAAGTAAGTCGTTAACAGAGGTGACAGACGCGTACTGGCGGGTACGATGTACCCATAGTGGGTTCGATCGAAGTTTACCCAATGAAGTCGATCTCCCGTTTAGCCTATCAAGCATCTGCGAGCAGTGAAGATGAGCAATTACACGATGGTAAGTAAGCATGTAAGTCGTGAACAGCCGAGACAACACCTACTGGCGGGTACGATGGACCGAGAGTGCGATCGATCGAAGATACCCGATGAAGTCGATGTCCGATTTAGCGATCAAGCATCTGCAAGCAGTGAAGATGAGCAATTAGACGATGACGAGGGTAAGTAAGCAAGTAAATTGTTAACAGCCGTGACAGGCGCCTACTAGCGGGTACGATGGACCCATAGTAGGTTCGATCGTAGTTTACCCAATGAAGTCGATTTCTCGTTTAGCCTATCAAGCATCTGCGAGCAGTGAAGATGAGCAATTACACGGATGGTAAGTAAGCATGTAAGTCGTGAACAGCCGAGACAACACCCACTGGCGGGTAAGATGAACCGAGAATGCGCTCGATCGAAGATTACCTGATGAAGTCGATGTCCCATTTAGCGATCAAGCATCTGCAAGCAGTGAAGTTGAGCAATTAGACGACGACGGGGGTAAGTAAGCAAGTAAGTCGTTAACAGCTGTGACAGACGCCTACTGGCGGGCACGATGGACCCATAGTGGGTTCGATCGATGTTTACCCAATGAAGTCGATCTCCCGTTTAGCCTATCAAGCATCTGCAAGCATAGAAGATGAGCATTACACGATGGTAGGTAAGTAAGGATGTAAGTCGTTAACAGTCGAGACAACACTTACTGGCGGATACGATTGACCGAGAGTGCGCTCGATCGAAGATTACCCGATGAAGTCGATGTCCCATTTAGCGATCAAGCATCTGCCAGCAGTGAAGATGAGCAATTAGACGATGACGAGGGTAAGTAAGCAAGTAAGTCGTTAACAGCCGTGACAGACGCCTACTGGCGGGTGCGATGGACCTAGAGTGGGCTCGATCGAAGTTTACCTCATGACATTAATGCCCTACGTTTTTAAACAGCTCGACTGACCCCCAGTTTTTAATAAAGATGCGAATTCCAGATACTACTTTTTAATATTTTCAACTCAGCATCATAATAAAACCAAACTTAGGCGGTATATATTGCTCCCCTACTTTGTATGATAGGCTGATGTAATCCCTTAATACTCGTACATAGGGCTTCCGGGAAAGGTAGCGGGAGTGTTGGCGCGGTCTTACATGACCTACTGCCATCCCTGTTAGCGACCTCCAACATCGAGATTATATATTGCTCCATCACTTTTTATAAACGTAGGGTTTCAGGATTATGGGGCCGAACGGTCGGAGCGGGCCCTATATAATACAATTTGACACCTATTGTCGATATCCGGAGGCCGAGATTTTGAATCCGGTTTCCGCCGATTACAAGTCTGAACCTAAATTTGCGACAACTATTCGAAAGACTCCGCCTGAACCACATAAATATATTAAAATTCGTTAAAGCCATAAAATTAAATTATTCCTAGTAAAGTTTTGCCACTGCTGTTTACATTTGTAGCTGCGTTCGGTACCATCTCCATCTTCGACTGATGTTACAGTAGAGATACATAAGGCCCATTTGCGTCAGTATATGAACTGTGGTGACAGCCATACAGATATTATATAGCGAGAGATTTATCTAAAATATTGCTAACCATTTTCCTTGATAATGTACTACTCACTAAGGACTTATAATTTTTCTTTGTTCGTTCATTATTAATCTGTGTAAATCCGGATTATATTAGTAATGTTGCCCGGGATTTTATGATCTGTTCATGTTCTATTCCTTTATACTGCTGCTTCGTCAACTGACTGTCCGGCGAAATTTTCATTCGGCATGTGTGCCATTTTACAAAAAACATTATGTTTGGTGTGCTATGGCACAATCAGACAGAGTCCAAACTGATCGAACATAGAAAAGTACTGTTTTTTGGAAACTTGGTTGGATGTAGAATATTTTCGAAGAAAATTAATAAAAATTAGGTACTTTAGGTAATTCCATGAGCCCATGATGATTTGTATGGAACAGTATTACGAGTCGTTAACAAGCTTGGCATGATGCAATCCATTTGGTTGTACCCTTTGTTACGTAGGCAATTTGTTTTTAGTTTTTCGGAGGCAGGTCATTTTAGACTAGAAAAATTTTCGTCAACGCGTAGTTATTGCCGGAAAACAGTTTGATTGGGCAAATATTTTGCTCCACAGCAGCATTGATACCAAAACTCTGGCAGGGTAGGCACAAATGTGTTGCCACCCCTCCTCGTAATAACAAAAATGCAAGAGAGCGTTTATCACCTAACGAGGTGGGAATATATTACGTATACCTAGCAAGGTTTATATGATGATGACGAAGCGTGTCATACTCTTATCGAGAAACCAGCCGCTTTGCTCGTGCTTTGCCTCCGTGACTGGTGCAAGCGGGCGACGCACGCCCCTGCGGGGCAGTGCGGCAAAAGAAGCGCAAGGCTCGGGGAAAAGGACGGCGATTTGAACTAGGAAGAAACCGACCCAACATCCCTCGGAACAACGGAGCGGTCCAAGCACAGCTAAACCAGAACTCCTCCTTAAACAACTTCACCGCGAGGACCCCATGCGGGCCGGTCTTGAATATTTAGTCTATGTAGCACCAGGCACACTATGCGCCTGGTGCGAATCCAATTAACAAAGATACACCCTAAACCTGCCCCCAAACGGAGAGGTTTAAAACGCGGAAGAAAAGACGATGATAAGAGGAGGCGACGGGTCGGAGAGAGACGATATGCCAGAAGGATCGAGAAACATATGGGACGAGCTGAAAAACGACCTACATCGAGAGGGAAATGGATACTACAAATCGTTACATGGAACCTACAACGCATTTCGCTGAGAGAAAACAACAGAGCACAGCTCCGTCGGGCAACGGAACTCGCACATAGCAAAAACTGGCAAATTGTGATCCTGTCGGAGATCGGCTCGGAGGAGGAGGGAGTGCTGTAGATGGGACGCGGTGTCACAAAGACTGCCATCATCCATTCAAGAGAAACGGACATCTTGCTACGGAGCGAAGTTCTGCAAAAATGGATAGACGGGGCCAACAGAAAATTCATTCGGCAAGAACCACAACTGCAGTGTTCGACAGTTGCCGCCTCGTATCAGTATACCAGCCGCTGTGGTCCGCAGGACCGACAGCAATAGAGGACTACCGTTACGAAGTTGAGCAGGAAGTTGCAAGAAGGAAAACGGTGGCCAATTCATGGACCGTGGGAAAAGAAGCCGAGCTGCGACAAATGCACGGACGATTTACAGAATTGGTGAACCAGAGAAATGATCTAATGGGCCGCCAAATCGCTCGGACAAATCGGCTCCATAGAAACGCCGACCTTGACGCGGCGCAAACGGCACTCAAGCTAACACGCCGAGAGATCAAATCCTTTCTTCTGAGGTCGGAAACACAGTGGTGGGAGACCATCATAGCTGAATGTGCGGCAACAAGCGCAGTAGGCTGAGTCGGAGATATGCACCAGATTCTCCGTCAGATCGGTACCGCAACGGCAGAAACCGAACACCACGAACATCACATCTGATTTCAAACAACACTTTGAGAGCATATCAGCAATGAGACACGAAGTCGATCCGACAACGCGAACAGCCGAGATTAGAAAGGTAGAAGTGGAACGCAACGACGACACCGATGAGGTCAACAATATCCTAAATAGAACACCGACAGATGAGGAGATCTACAAAGAGGTGAAACAGGTGAAAGATTTCGCTCCAGCGAAAGACCGCGTACGGATGGGATATATAGCAAAAGCCGGCGCCGGAGTGCAACAATGTGTGCCAGACACCGTAATGTTCATGTTCAAGAACCGGGCTCATAAATGGGAAGAATCGCTCAAAGTAGGCCAAATCGTACCGATATTCAAGAAAGGCTGCAGGAACGACATGAACAACTATCGAGGCGTATGTCTCTTAGCAGTCGGCAGTCGTGTTCTAGCGTGCGTCATCGCTAGCACACTACGGAAATGGGCGGAGGACATGAAACTCTTTGATGACAAACAAAACGGCTTCAGACATGGAAGATCGACGACAGAGGCGACGCAAATCTTCGTCAAAATACAGGAAGATGTCACGGACTGGAAGAAACGTAATCGACTGTGCGGCACGGAAGTCAAAGATGCTCATCACACTCCATCAGCTCGCCTTATCGATTTCAGAAAGGCGTACCCTAGAGTTAGCAAGCCTGCGCTGTGGGCAATCCTGAGGAAGTACGGCCTACAAGGAGATTTCCTGAACACTATCATGGACGTACATGAGACTACGGCTTATTGTGTCCGCGGCAAAGATGGCAACAGCGAGGAATGGTACCCAGAGCGGGTACACCATTAAGGCTGTCCAACCTCGCCAGTCCTATTCAATATATTCCATCAAGCAATGGTGGTAGCGGAAAAAGCGAGGCATCGGGAAGCAAACTCAAGGTCGCTAGAAGTGGGAATACGCTGGAACTGGGCTCCGGGAAACGATTTTCCCGGTTGTAGCGTGTGGGAAAAGCATAACAGGGATTTAACATCAGTTCAACTTTCATTATCCCTTTTTGCTGATAACACCACTACCATTGGCAGGCAATCAAGGGAATTGGAACACGGGGTAAGTTCGAAAAAGGCAAACATGGAAAAGTTCGAAGAGCAAAACAACGCGACAAAAGAAGAACAATTGGACTTCGGCATTGACACAAGCAACGAAATCAGGATGCTCGGGTGCTAGATGGGTCCCGAAATAGACATCAAGAACGGATTAAAGAGGGCCGGCGGTCCATGGGCCAAAGTTAAACGCCAGCTGACAAAATCCGAACGATCAAAGCAGATTCAAGCTCGGGTGATAGAAGTCTTCGTCGGAAGCGCTCTCTTTTTCGACTGCGCTGCAAGAACATGGTACAAGAAAAATATGAAGGTTATTCATAGCTGGATAGATCGAAGCTATCGATTCGTATGAAGTGACAAGCGCCCCCCCCCCGCTAGGCCAGATGGAATCCGAGAGGAAAACATGCAAGACATACGCAACACGCTAAATGTACGCACCATCCAATGGAAAGTGGAGAAACGTTGCCTGGAACGAATTGGTCACGTCCTCCACATGGAGGATTGTCGGCAAACGAAAAGAGCGGTTCTAGGATGGTTCAGCGGGCTCGAGGCTCTCCGCAAAGCCCCAGGCAAAAAGGAAGACTATTCTGGAAACGTCTGCTAAAGTAGGGGGGAATCGATTGGACAGATACTGGAAGAATAGTTCAAAATCGCACGCAATGGAAGAAAATTGTCAACGATAGAATGGTCCACCTGGACAAATGGGAGCGGCAAAACGGGCTGATCTCGCAGAGCGACGCACAACTGCGGAGAAACGTCTCATCCCAAGCGGAAGCCACCCTGCAATGCAAATGGGAAGGATGCGGGAAAGTATGCAAGAGTAAAGCAGGACTCTCTGTTCACCAGCGGCAGATACACGAATACAGCGAATACCGAAAATCCTTGAACTGTGACGAATGAAAACGGAGAAACACGATGACTAATCACAAAAAGGCATGCACCGAAGCGAGAGTAGCGGATCCCAGCCAGAGAAGATGCGAGTCTTGCGGTCACAACATATTGAAAGCGAAAATAGCTAGGCATCGCCGAGTCTGCACGATAGGGCAAGGCCGGGGCGGATCAAGGGGAGCCGGAGTCATGGCTGAGGCGCTGGTGTATCGACCGGGCTATAGTGACTGCCCGGACTGCAGAAGACAACAATCCAAAACCAACATGGCACGACATCGACGAAAATTCCAGGACCGACAAGCACGGGAGGGACATGAGCCGGCTGCCCATTGATGATGATGATGAAGAAACCAGCCTGCGCGGTGCGGTTCACCTACCTGTCGGCACAAACGCAGAACACATGTCCCTAGGTAAAAGGAGGATCACTTTGGACGCAAGAAGAAATTTGATACAACCTCCCACGAGACGACATAGCGGTCGAAGCCCTGCGGAAATGCGACAACTCTTTAAACAAGTTTCCGATAAGAGCCTCCTGCGGCCCGGTCCTGGCTTTTTAGGCTATTGGCGCGGCGTCGCGGAGGGAGAAGTACGGTTGCGACGAGCCGAACGCCCAATGATGATGATGATGAAACCACCATCAACTCTTGCGTTGATCCAGATTAATAATTGCATTAATTAATATTAATTGCTATTGATATTAATTAATTAATTAATATTAATAATACCATGAGCGCATTAGAGAACCCCCTAAAACTGGGGTCAGGCCGAAAATGCCCTTGTCATGAAATTCGGACTAACATTAGAGAGCAAGGAGGTATCATACTCTTCTCTAATACACTCTTAATAATACTAATATTAATAATTAATTAATTAATTGCTATTAATAATGCAATGCTTTTAATTAATATTAATGCTTACTTTAATGAAAATTTGGACTCAGCGTACTTTTCAAACATGCACTGAAACATAATCAAAGCGAATTATTACAGATACCATTATAGCGCTTTGCGCTTATAAACAGCTTTAGTGGTGTTTTGCGTTTACTAAGTTCTTGGTCTAAACGATTATTGTTTTACTGAAATACTGGCCTCGTGAACAAAATGTTTTCGCACGAATTTGTCCAAATTGCAAACGCTAGAGAAACCCAACCGATCCTAGACAACTGTTTTTGAGATTATAGTCAGAGGTGGAAATTCTTTAATTATCCAACTTAATGGTTATAAACACTTTTTACTCCGTTCCTTGTGTGTTTCAGCTGAAATCCGCTACAATCTCGAACGTGATGGCTAGTTAAAATTTTTTTCGAGTTCATTGTCAGAGGTGGAAATTCTCTAATTACTCAACTCAATGGTTAGACACATTGTTTACTTCAGTCGTTCCTTGTTTGTTTTAGATGAAATCCGCTACAATCTCGAACGTGATGGATCGTTAACAATATATCAGATCGATTCTGACGACAGTGGTCACTATGCGTGTTACAGCTACGCAGATTTTGATTCGTCGGCTACGATCCTGTCAGCTTATCATCTATACGTGGTTCCGAAAGAAATTCACATGAAGCAGACTGAGGTCATGCTTAAGAAAGAACCAACAACTGAACAAGACATACGGAAGCAGTTCCCACACGGACCAACGAAGAAAGATAAGAAACTTTTAGCTCAGGTTAGAAGTCATATTTAGGGCAACGGTATTAACTAGATACTCCGCTGAGACCTGCTCGGTTTAACAACATCACTTTTTTGTCGGCTAGCCATTTAAAATAAGAAACCTTAAACAAAAGTAGGTTTATTTATGGCAAAGGTGGGTGGTATCAATAAATGGAAACATCAAGAATTTAGTCTGACTGTGGCGGAGAGAACATTGCAGAGCAAACTTCTGCACACTGGTGAAGACAACTGTATACGTTTGCCAAATAAACTAGTTACCCGTGAATGCACTGGGATCATTCGTACAAGATGTTTAATTACAACACATTACATTAGAATTAAATTTTCGATAATTTTCACTAAATTTGGTTTGCTGGAAACTTTATATGTTCCTAGTTTAGATGTTGGTTGATAATAAAATAATATCAGTGTTTTATGAACTTGTTTCCTGCAAGAAGTAATTTGTATATACCACGCATGCTGTCGCTCCAAGGTCTCAGGGTGGAGTCGGCGCTGGGTAGGATGTCTTTTCATTAGCAGAGGCGCGAATTGGGTGTAGTACTCCAGGGGGTGCTAAAAAGTTCACCGCCATCCTCCCTACTTTTGACAAATTTACCCCCAATTTTGCCAATTTTCCCTCTATTTATGTCAACAATGATAAGTTATTAGTGTTTTGTGACCATGTTGCGTATAAGTCATAAAAATATGTACCACGCATGTTGATGTTTTGAGGTGTTGGGAGGGGGTGTGGGTGGAATGCCGGGGTCGGCAGTGGTCTACTATTGCACATTAGGCAAACCAATTCGAGAATCAAAGAATTTATTTTTCCATAAGATTATTTAATTTTCACGAAGCATAGAAAGTAGAAGTATACACTCTAATAAATTGTGTTAATAAGACGCTGCGTAAATTGTATAAATGCTTCATTTGTGTAATATACCGATGGACATAAATATGATTATACTGGAAGATACTCATTTTATTTTAGTGTTCTCCCGAAAAACATATTTATGATTTCCCAGAATTAAAATGTGACCTGGGGTATGCACTAAACGGTAACTACAAGACATTAAAATATTTTAGCAGGGTATTTCGTTTCAATGGCAATGGAGTGAAGCACAATGGAGCATCTGCGACAAATGTGGTGGCGACGGTGAAACTATGCGAATGCTTCGTTCATATTTTGTGCCATTTCGTCAACGACAAACAGGCGAATCTGGTTCAGATACTACCGGTATCGAAGTCAAGTCATGGGAAGAGACCGCTTCCGCCACTACATTCTTCGCGTTTTCGTACTACGGGTAATATGGATTCACTGGAAGCTACGCTGGGACCGTTTGGTATATAAAAAGGCGGAATATTGCTGGAATGATTCAAATTATACAGTAAAAACTATTAGATGTCGCTAGCTAAGTAATCTTTTTCAGTGATAAAATGAACAATTTTTGAAAACAAAACAATAGCGACCGGTCAGTTTTGAAAGTGCAGTCGTAATCCGCTAACCCTATTAAGAAGAAACCGTAATATCTTTGTAGCACACCGTCGCTGTCTTTTGAGCAATTTCATGCACCACCAAAACACTTCACATTAACACAGCAGCAGCGTACGAATAAATGCTTGATGTGGCGTTTTAGCGCAACGGTTGTATTGATTTTAGCCTAATTTGGACGCTTTTAGCAAATTGAATGACTAAATGAAGGACCCAAAGAATAGATGCATGATTGTAAGGACAGCGGAATGCTGGAGAGATTGGTTAGGTAAATCAATGTTGGAGAGATACGACCGAATCGAGATTAGCGGTATTGTCTTGTGTAAGGAATAAAAGTTTAAGAGTTGTCTGGCCGGTTGCCTGTTTGCCTTGGTAAGCTCAGATTTCTGTGTTGCGAGGGATAACTTAGATATGAAATTTACATGCTGGGGAAATCTAGAAACTGTCTTAATATGCGTTTTATATGACATATCTTCGCAAGTGCTTGCCAATAATTTGATATCAGAAATTCGAAGGTACATGAAACTTTGAACTAATACTCATAGTTACATAGCTACTCAATAATATCCAAGTTAAATGAGTCTTTCCTTTGGAATTGCAAAACGGGGCATGAAGTCTTCATGATAAAAGTTACACAAAACACTGGAAACGGAAAAATCGATGCGAAATAAAATTAATAATCGATGGGCTTAGTCGGTAAAGCGATCATCTGCGTATCTAAAAAATGAAGAATGCTGTGTGTTCGAGTCCCATCTCTGCCGGTCTTTTCAGCCGGCTGCTTTCACTTTCGTCATCACGTACTTATGCTAAGTCCAAATCAGAAGTTAGCCACATGAGATGGAGGTCGTGCAGGGGATGTATCGGATTAAACTGCCGCCGTAGCGGACCCATAATTTTATATCAGTTTGAATTGAAGCGTTTCATGAATCTGAAATGAGATCCGACCGTTTCAGAATAAGTTCGATTAACTCATACTACTGAGGTTGAAAGTAGATGGCTATGATTCAGAATTTCTAACACACGGTTTAGTTTAAATTGACTCAGAGGAAATGAGAGAAATCTTGCTCAGGAACTCTCGCTGATGTTGGCAGCTACCTCAGTGGGAGTCAGTTTTATCGAAGTCAGAGCTATTAAGTTTTAGAGTCTGTGCATACCGTGCCTAACTCACTTATTTCAAACTGACGTTCGCTTTAGAATTTAATCACTCAGGACTCGTAGTTACCTGTCAAACCCAGCCTAAGTTGTTAATTTGAACTCAGGCGAACTGGCGCAGAGTCCTGAGTTAAAATCTAACTCATGCAGATTTACACTGTATATATCTAAACAAAAAACTAAAAGTTTTTGGTCTATATTTTGACAGATGATATACTATTTAAATGAATTCAAGCGTAATTTTAAATGAAGTCTCTGTGTTAATTCTGGTGTTACAACATGTTGTTTCTAAAGCTATTGTCTAATTTAATTTAAAAAAATTATTTTATCCTTTTATCATGTTTCAGACGAATTCCGGCTTATTCAGTTTTAATGCCTCATATTGTGAATATGATCGATGTCAATCAAAAAGGACCACATTCCGTGTTATTCGTTAAGGTAAACACACCCGTGATATGTCACTTCCATGTTTAAGGTTTCCTCACCTGATTTATAGACTAAAAGGATCATATTAAGTTTTCTTTCCCTGTCCTCGTAAAGCATCGTTAAATATGAAAAAATCGTAAAATCACATGTACAGTGTTAAAATGATGTTTATGAGCTTATGGTACCTAGTATATAATGCGGAATGACCTGCCTTTAATCATATCAACCCACATAAATTCTACGTCAAACACAGAATATTGTTTTTTTTCAAACTAAAACCGTTCTCGATCAATGTTAATTACTTGCTGGAGAAACAACTCCTAATTGGCTTACAGAGTAGAGTAGACGTTGTGAATACAAAAAGCCAGAATATTAATAAAACAAGCTTGACTGAAAATTTCATGAGATCATGAGGTCATGAGATAAAGTGGATTACGACGCGTTCTCCCATTTCGACTTTTTCGTTTCTTAGTTTTAGCGTTACTATTTATCGCCAATGATGTCGTAACTAATCATGATATACGCCTTGTTTGGTCGGGCCACTTTTGCTAGTATGCCCTTTAATTGTTTAATCCGAGCCTGACTGAAATTGAAACCTATTCCCAACTACAGTCTATTGTTGGTTCTTGTACTCAAGTATTCGTTTCTTTCACGTAGGTATAAAATTTTATTGGTCCAGGTCCTGATGCCTATCCTTGCGACAAATTTCAGCTTTAGTCATTTTGCATTATAGAAAATAATTTAATATTTTCAAGGATTTTCGATGTAGTTGGGATTTCGCCACTTGGGGCGCTCTATACAGCGAAATTTGCTAAATCACACAGAAGTGAAGACACAAAGTACCATCAAGTGTGCATCTTGTACGTATATTGTTATGGGCACAATAGTCAAAAAGTGATTTTATACTATTTGACATTGAAAGGTTTATCATTTTTCCCGTGTGGTAAGTGGGTAAATAATGTAAAAGCAACGTAAGGGCTCCCTTTGGGAAGATGTCCATGTCTGCTCAAAATTTTTGTAAAATGTTTTTGCTCATTTAGAAATGCTACGTAAGCTGCCCAAAAGTTACTGGTCTAGACAAGAGCAAAACTTCAAAAACGCAACGCTACATCGATTTTACTGAAAACCTAGCACCGGAATTTGGATCGTTTATCCCGCAACGCGTTCGGCGGTCATCAAAATATATTTCCGAGGTAAGTCCTTCAAAACATGTTTTCGAGGTAAGTCCATCACAAAGCATGTTTCCTGGGTAAGTCCATCAAAGCATGTATTCGAGGTAATTCCTTCAAAACATGCTTCCGAGGTAAGTCCATCAAAGCATGTTTTCAAGGTAAGTCCAACAAAACATGGTTCAGAGGTAAGTCTATCAAAGCATGTTTCCGAGGTAAGTCCATCAAAGCATGGTTCCGAGGTAAGTCTATCAAATCATGTTTCCGAGGTAAGTCCATTAAAATATGTTTCCGAGCCAATTCAATCAAAACATGTTTCCGAGACAAGTCCATCAAAGCATGTTTACGAGACTAGTTTATTAAAGCATGTTTCCTAGGCAAGTCCATCCAATCATGTTTCTGAAGTTACTCTATCATAATATGTTTACGAGGTAAGTTCATCAAAGCATGTTCCCAATGTGTCCATCAAAATATGTTTCCAAGCTAAAGTCGAGTTTCGTTCAAACTACTTAGGTATCTTGAACTTACGTAGATATCTCACGTGTTTTTTATTAATACGTTCATTAGATGTGCTTAGCGCTACAGTTGTTGGGTCTAATTGGCAGATACACCAACCTCCTCATGTAAGGTCACACATACTACTTCCAGTTTTTCACAAGAAGAAACAAATTTACGTATGTTTTGGATTCAGTCAATTCTGGCTTATACAGACATCGGCACTATGACCGAAGAGAAGTGTTAACAAACTAGAAGCTCCGTTGGGTACCGTTAGTTTTATAAATATCGCTTTTCTAGCGACTCATTATCTACAATTCAAATCACGAGCAGTAATTCTCCCAAGAACAATCGAATGGTTAATATGTACTCAATACACTTACAGCATTCGTTGTTCAACCTTATTAAACAAAGTCGGCTAATTTAATCGCGAAAACGAATGACTGCGGGATTGATGAGGGGGTCAGGGACAGATATATAAATATGGTTTTGGCCGTATTCCTCCCTTAAGCGGTTCCCCTTCTACACACCTATGGACACCTAAAATTAATCTGATTTAAGTATCAAAATTTTACAATTAATGTGACATTAAACTTATAACTAGAAGTCTATATTGCATATGTCTTAGATAAGGAGATTTATGCAAACCAAAGTTGAGTAACCCCAAATCACTTTTCAAAATCGTGATGTTGACAATAAAACAGCTGTGGTGTTAAATATCGGAGCGCTGTTCATTTGCAGGTATATCTAACTCATATAAACACTTTTAATGGTGCATCGTTTATACGATCCATGTCAGCTTTATGGGCCGGACATTGTAACGTTAGAAAAAAGAACAGCTTATTGTGCGGAGTTCAGGGGCGGTAGCCACCCTACTTAGGTTTAGGCTTAGTACAAATCTCACATATGGATCTGAGCTTAGCCTAAGGCTCATGCTTAGCCATTGTATATCGAGAACGGCATAACATGTATTTCAGTACTGCTTCGAAAAGTTAACATTAACAGCTTTTGCCACATAGTCATATTTTAAACAAGAAACTAAAACAGCTGACTAATAGTTTACAGGACTAGAAGGGTTTGTGGTACAGAATTTTTTTTGGGATGGGTGTGGGCTAAAATTGGTCGTAAATTTTGATGCGTGTTCCCACCCTCTGGTTTGCTGCTATTTACTGTGGCGCCATACCACTATATATGATTATTTTTGCCGTATAGCCAAAACATAAGACTAAGACCGCTGACGAACGGTCGCACCAGATCATCGAGCCTTGGAATGAGAAAAATGTTTGCGATGCTTGGACGGCTTCTGCAACCTCGTCGTGGTTGTAGATAAAGGACATTGTTGCGGCGTTGAGATCACGGTGTATGATGACAAGCGAAAATGCCCCAAGTAAACCTGAGGAAGGTTGATTGGTATCTAAATCTTCTCAGTCACACTTGCTGGAATGGAGAATAAGCCATAAGACTGCTCCCATCATGTCTTTCTAAGCTTTTCTTCCTCAACATCTGGTACCACTTTCGAGTTTAAAAATTGACACATTTGTCGCCGCGTACATTGCGAAACGATTTCTATACCGAATTTACTATGTCCCATGCGTTGCAATTCGCTCGACTAAAGCTCCTAAAGTACGGTAGCAGCTAGTGTACAGGGCTCGGATTCAAACATTCCAGCCAAAAGTTTGTTCAAGACTATGCAAAATACGCTTAATTTTATGAAGGAAACAGTTAATACATCGCTCCTTCAAGCTAGAACGTGACTATAAACTGCTTTTGCTCACTTATACGCGCTTACATAATCCAATGGATTGATGATATTACAAGATTTGCACAAAAGGTTTATTATAGCTTAAAACGGTAAGAAATAAAAATTTTTGCAAACATTTTATTCTAATTTTTTAGTGTAAAGAAAAGTTAACACTAACATGTCGTTCGACAGCCACTCATTCGTCATCGATAGCGCGGCATTATTGGATGAAAGACAGCACGATTTTAAGTCGTGGCCTTTTGAAAAGGTCAAGCGACTACCGCGGTCGCATCAGCCTGGATTTTGGATACAATTTAGTGTTCGATATTGTTTTTAGGGTAAAGAAAAATTAACACTAACCTGCCGTGCGACAGCCACTCATTCGTCATCGATAGCGCGGCATTATTGAATGAGAGACAGCACGATTTTGAAAAGGTCAAGCGACTACCGCGGTCGCATCAGCCTTGGATTTCGGGTTACTCAACTTTGGTTTGCATAAATCTCCTTATCTAAGACATATGCAATATAGACTTCTAGTTATAAGTTTAATGTCACATTAATTGTAAAATTTTGATACTTAAATCAGATTAATTTTAGGTGTCCATAGGTGTGTAGAAGGGGAACCGCTTAAGGGAGGAATACGGCCAAAACCATATTTATATATCTGTCCCTGACCCCCTCATCAATCCCGCAGGCATTCGTTGTTCAACCTTATAG
>JASANE010010218.1:0-18500 GCA_030248225.1 Trileptium ribeirensis
CGGTACTAATATCAATCTGGAGGGAGGCACCTATATCAAACTAGAGGGGGGCACCAATATTAAACTGTAGGGGTGCGCCAACATCAAACTGGACGTGAGCGCTAATATGAATCTGGCGGGGGGACATCAATATTAAACTGGATAGGGCATCAATGTCAAACTGGAAGGACAACAATATCAAACTGTATGGGTGCACACTATCAAACTGGAAGAAGGCACCACGTATCAAACTGGAGGAGGGCACCAATATCAAACTGGAGGGGGTACCAATATCAAACTGGAGCGGTGCACCAATACCAAATTGGAGAGGGCACCACTATCACAGTGGAGATGGAGAGCCTATATCAAACTAGAGGGGGGCACCAATATCAAACTGTAGGGGTGCATCAACATCAAACTGGACGGGAGCACCAATATGAATCTGGCGGGGGGCATCAATATTAAACTGGATAGTGCACCAGTGTCAAACTGGAAGGAAAACAATATCGAACTGTGTGGCTGCACCACTATCAAACTGGAGGAAGGCACCACCTATCAAATAGGAGGAGGCACCGATATCAAACTGGAAGGGGGTACCACCATCAAACTGGAGGGGAGCAACAATATCAAACTTAAGGGGGCACTAATATCAAACTGGAGGGTGGCACTCTTATCAAAGCAGAGGCGGCACCATTGTCAAGCTGGAGGGGTGCACCAATATTAAGGTGGTCGCAGGCACCAACATCAGACTGGAGGGGGCACCAATATCAAAGTGGAGGAGGGAACAATATAAAGTTGGAGGGGGCACCAATATCAAACTGGAGGGGGACAACAGTTCGCAAACTATATGGGGTTATCAATATCACATTGGAGGGTCACCATTATCAAACTGGAACGGCGCACCAGCATAAAGTGGATGATGGTACTAATACTAAACTGGAAGGGGCACCAATATCAAACTATAGGATGGCTCCATTATTAAACTGTAGGGTGCACCAATATCAAGCTGGACGGAGGCACCAACATCAAACTGGAGGGGGCACCAATAACAAAATGGATGAGGGGACCAATATCAAGTGGAAAGGAGCTCCAATATCAAACATGTGGAAGCACCAATATCAAACTGGAGGGGGCATCATATATCAATAATGAGCTTGCTGTAACAAATCTTTGTTTCTAATAGCTAACTATTAGAAACTTTTGTCTCATACACCCAGCTGTAACATACAAAAATGTCCTACACGTAACCGTTAAATATTTGTAATTCTAAGAGATAGCTATTCGAGACTTTTGTATTTTATAACTGGCTGTAAGAGATAAAAGTTTCTAATAGCTAGCCATTAGAGACAATAATCTGTTATGCGCGACTAAACTTAACCCGCACCCACTTACAATCCTATTTTGTAAAACACGATGTCGAATCCACAACCATTGTTACGGAACCAGCAAGAAAAGCTATTCGATTCACTGCTAGCGTAGAAGTGGCGAATTGTAATCTGTCAATGACAGTTCTATCATAACTGTAAGCTTTCAGTGGGGATTTGGCTCTGTTCACGAACACATTCGATGTAAATGTGGCAAAGTAAAAGCAGGGCCCTGTACTTTGTCTGCGATTGTTCGCGAACATAACCTTTTTTGATTCAAAAGCGATAAATTTTCATTCATAAACAATTCGAGTGTTCGCGAACAGAAAATGGCCAATTTTTGCTTCAGAAGTTAGAGTTCGTTAACGCATTTTTTCTACAAAACAAAATAGGATAGTCGCTGGGCTCAGGTTACGTTTAGCCGCGCATTATGGCTTGCTGTTTGTGAACCAAACGATGTTTATTCGCGGTATGACCTATGACATCACGAGCGACAAACAAATTGTGTGGACCGAAGATGTTCTAAACGCTTTCGATAACATCAAACATACCCTAGCTCGAGCTACGATGTTAGTTCATCCGGAGCCCAACTTGGAACTTCGTCTAATGGTCGACGCCTTGGACGAAGCAGTCGGTGCCGTAATGTAGCAACGGAGTAACTCGCATTGGAATCTGCTGGCTTTCTTCTCAAATAAACTTCAACCCAGACAGAAACGCTACAATGTGCTTGGACGAGAGCTCCTCGCTGTTTTTCTGGCAATCCGTCATTTTCGCCACATGGCTGAAGGTCGAACGTTTCATATTGTTACAGATCACAAGCCTTTGACATTTTCTCTGCGTTCACAGTCGGAGCGTATGAACCCACGAGAGGCCCGTCAGCTGGACTTCATTTCTGAATTTACTTCCGATATTCGCTATATTCAGAATAAAGTCAATATGACGGCAGAATCTTTGTCTTGGGTCTTGGATCGGATAAGTTTCCTCCATGCCCTATAATTTCAACAAGGTGGCAATTGCGCAACAGGCGGACAAAGAGTTAGCGGAGTTACAACGTCACAATACAAATTTTATCCGTTTGAAGTCCTGTCCTACTCCGACATCATCACACACGGTGATTTGCAATTTTTCAACTATCACGGCGCGACCATTTGTACCGTTAGCATACCGGCGACAGGTGCTGGACTCTGTTCATAGTTTGTCTCACCCCGGTATGAGATCAACCCTGCAACCCGTGCTCCAGCCTTTTGTTTTGCTAACCGGGACGTTCGGTATTGGGCAAAGATTTGTATCCCATGACAGCGTCCGAAATCCGTGGCCATACGACTGCACCCCTCAAAGCATTTCCAGGTTCAGATCGTCGATTTGGTCAAATACACTCGACAGTTTGACAAAGTTATAAATATCTTCTAACAATAGATAAACGATTAACACAGTCCTTAAGTCCAGCCGATGGTTGACATCACTGCCGAAACTGTTGCTCAAACTTTCGTCAGTGGGTGGGTTTCTCGGTTTTGAGTTCGTTCATCAATCACCACTGATCGAGAAGGCAGTTTGAGTCGAGCCTGTTCAACATCCATGCCAAACTACTCGGGATCCGTCACATTTCGAACAACTGCGTGTCGCTCTGCTGCAAAGGGCATGGTCGACCGTCTTCACCGACAACTAAAAGCGGCGAAGGAAGCACATGGTTCCACTGCGCGTTGGATGAAAACTTTACCTTTTGTGCTTCAAGGCATCCGCTCTTCTGTGAAACCTGAAATTGGCGCTGCCACAGCCGAAATGGTATACGGTTGCAATCTTTGACTCCCTTCTGAATTTCTGTTGGCCAACTCAAGGGACGTTTCAACCAGATCATCACCATTTCTGGACAACTTACGTGCCACAATGCAAAATGTTCGACCAACCACAACCCGCCACACTGGACGTCCTTTTTACATACTTTCGGCACTGTACAGTGCCGATTCGGTTTTAATGCGACACGACGCCGTTCGCAAACCGCTCGAAGCGCCATGCGCTGGCCCTGATGAAGGTTTTTACCGCACTGTCGGATCGCAAAAGTCGACACACGGAATGTGGATTCATAATTAAAATACTTTTTACTTTAATTAGCCTCCTAAAGTTCCGTGAGAGGTAATAATATCAGGCCACAACATATTAAGTTCAACGTAACCACTACACTAACCTACGACTTTTATAGTCACAACGAGTTTATTTCTTCTTTCATCCGTTTTACTATATATAGACTTAAAATCTTAAGAGAAGGCACCGGTTTTGGATAACTTCGGTTCCCGCTCTTCTCTGCTGTCCAATCCGGAGCCGAAATTAGCCGGAACATGGTCTTCCCATGAAAAAGAAGTATTAATGAACCTCTCGCTTGTTGGAAGTGAATGATGAGAATATATAGAGTTTTGCTGGTTAAATGTTTTAATTTCGGTGTTTCAAAACTCAATCGGGCGTGTTTTTATCCCTATATGGTGCTGCATGGGGCCATACATGCTAAATTTTGGCTACAAAGTTGTGAAATTTTGCAATTTTTTAATATTTGTACGTTGATGGTTTGATAGATTTTTTCCATACGAATTGGGAAGCCGGAAACGGTTACTGACTGGTATTGTACTTACGGGGAAGAGCACTAATTTGGCAAGTACTAGAGCCTACAACGTAAAAAACTATTTTCGAAATTTATGGTTTTCTTTAGAGTTGTGATTTTTATAAATTTCGAATGTTATCACCTACGTTGTTATCTTCTTAGGCTACCAATACCGATTCCTGCATTATTACAAGAAAATTCTGCTTTAAACTCCGAATTTTCCAACTTGCACAACGAAACCATAAACTGAACCCTTTTCAAAAATTTTCAGATTATCAGATCAGGTTGCGCCAGTCTGTGAAAATATACGCAATCAAAAGTTGCGTAACACTTTTACGTGTATCATGAAAATAACTAAAAAATACGTATTTGGCAGGTGCGCTAACATTCTGTGCCTCGTCTTAGCAAATGGGCTCCACTTTATACACTTGTAAAAATAAGTTACTAATGTGTGTTGAAAATTACAGCCACTTTTTCACTTATATGCTGCAATGTACTATAGTCTTTCTATGGTTTTATTACGGCTGAGCGAGCTAAATTCCGAAAGTCAAAATAAGAAAAGAACACACACTAGCCACGCCCCCAGTCCCCATCACTGAGTTATAAGTGCTTTAGGCAGTGTTCAGAAATGTGAAATACTCAAAATTGCTTTATGCTGTACTCTCCAAAGTATGTGATAAATTAACTGATACCGACATTTCGTAGTATATTCTGTCGTTAGTTACTAAATATGACCCATTGGGTCTTAATTTAACGACATTGTAAATAAACCAACAAATCCAGAGGAATGAAATGCTTCAAAAATTATTAATATGCTAATGTTTATTTTTTTGTGCCTTATAAACTGTTTACTAGAGGTCGAAAATGTGTGTTGGGAAGAGCTAAGCAAAGCGAAAACAAATACAGAACAGAATTGTTTTTTGTATTATATGAATAGCTTCGAGAATGTTTCTGCTATGATTTAATTTGTTAGCTATTTTGCTGTGGAAATGGAAAATTTGCCGCCATAGCTCAGGAACGGGCAAGCGTATATCCAATATTCTGGCCAGTGAATGTAAATACACAACGGTAATGCAATTATCCTTATGTCTTCCTGACTGCGAGCATGGGCTAAACAAAATAAATTTTTGAACCAAACACCAGCGACAATCCCTTTGAATAGAAAATGTAAACATTTAGTTTCGTGTTAAATCGCGCCGCAAATGCTGTTATTACTACAGATTACAACCAGACAATGGTTTTCGAACAATTTTTTAAGTATTTGTAAGATTTATTGCTGTATAACTTATTATAAATGGTGCCTAAAAGCGTCAAAATTATGGAATTAATAGCCAAAAACATTATTTATAACGAAAATTTGTCTACAGTGCGTCTTTAACTGGTAGATAGCGTTGATCTCATTCCGATGTGAGATTGAGCAACAAAATAAAAATGATTACACTTTCAGGACTATATCTAGCTAATTGTGTCTTGTCCCTCAATCATTGTGTGAAGGAAACAATATATTTTAATCATTATTTTACTATAAATGATTTTTGTCTATGAGCCGAGTTTATCAGCTGTCTCTTGCAATGGGTCTAAATACAATTTCTGTCTCATATTACTTAACCAATGTTTAGAAGCAATGACAACGGTCCAAACACAGCATCTAGTTCAATTCATTAGTTGTAGTATATCATGCACATGCACAAACCCAATTTATTCGCACGATGAGCAGGATACAGCAGCGAAAAATCCCACTTATTGTATAGAAAAATGAACGGTTGATATCAGAAATGCGTTTTGGGCGTGAAAGAAGCTAGCAATAAACGGTCTGAAACTCAACAATTTCAAGGTCACCAACCCTTCCTTACACTTACAGAGAGTCCATTGCCAATTGTTCGCCGTTGTCGAATCTTATAAATAGTAAGAGGTATAACCAGGAAAAAACTTAAACATTTTGATGTCTTCTTAGCATTAAAACGAAAATTATGGCAGAGCTACCGTTTACGATAAGACATGGGTGTTGGAAAAAAGCTAGCTAAACCTAATTCATGGCAACACATCATCTCAAATTTAATGCAGACATGTAGCATAGTTAACGGGAGTCACTTAGCCGCAGGCATAAGTGTGACACTTTTGCATTATAAATCGATACATTTGCGAGACATAAAATCACAGCATAAGACTATCACACAAAAGCTTCATAATAAGCCCACAAAACTTAACCTTTCTATTTACGGCCTACTGTTTTAGAGAAAAGTTGATTTTCTACTGCTTGAAACTAAACTTTAATGCATGGGACAAATAATCGTACACAGCACGATTGCAAATCAATACAGTGTGCGACTATACTTTCAGCGTAGGTACAAAAATACACTGCTGTCAGCTGATATTCGCTTGATCTAAAAATATACAAAGATAGCAGGCTTGGTAACTATTAGCCTAAAGGTAGACAAAACAACTGGAAACACCTCTGAAACGGAAAATAACTTGCAATAAAATATAATAAGCAATATAATAAGCCTGGCACCGTAAAAATTTTAAAAACTTGCTTTTCATGTGGTTACAAAGAACTCTGTAGTGTCGCTACTTTGAAATAGATCCTTTGGCTTCCATATCTTTAAAATGCTAAGTACTTAAAGGTAAAACTAGTAATAGTGATAGTCTGAAAAATGTGTGCCACAATCTAAAATTATTAATACACTTTCAATGATGGAACAGAATTTTCTTCCCTATGCGAAAAAACTAAGTTGCCTTTTTTAACTGAAGATATATAAAAATCTCGCGAAGTTCATCGCAAGCTTACGGATTGGCTCAACAAACAGATATTTGGAGTATAACGATTTAGAAAAGTGGCAGTCCACCAGTGTACGTCCTTTTCGTCAATAGTTTCGCAGTCAAATACTGGCGGTACCAACACCTACATAAACATGGATAAGGTAGTAGCCTCAATTAGCGGAAGTACATGCTCAACAATGCCTCAGATGTCCAACTTAATAATGGCAGGTCACGACCTCCTATAAGGAATTCTTACTGAAGAGCTCTAGAGCTGCGTCCCTAATAGGGAATAACAGATCAAGGTTTCGGCAGGGTTTGTGCTCTGGTACTTCCTTGCCCGCTGATAAGCCCAAATATCTAAAACTGATACCGGAGAGCCTATTTATAGTTCAACAAAATAAAATACAACTCTACCATCGTTGAGGTCTGAATATTCTCGTTCGAGATAGCCTATGGGCGGAAGAATTCAAGAGTGATTATTTACCATCTGAAGTATCAGCGTTGCTACATTATAATAATTCGAAAAACAGTCGATTTGCTACTGCGGGTTTCAACAGCCTAACAACGAATTAACTTTATAAAACTACTGCCAAAATGGTAGAAAATATCAGCTATCACAGCATCACAAAATGACTGTGGCGTGTCTGTTCGGGGCAAGTCAGTTACGGAGCCTGTTAGATCCAACTTTTTGCTAAATGAAGCAATAGCAATCGTTTTATGATATGGTGCTGTGAAGACGAATACCGGAACTATTGTAGCACAGCTTAACGGCTATTTTGGTTAACTGAACACGCCTTACTACAATTATTCGTTCAGCGAAATTAAGTCAATTATCAAACATTTTGTCATATGCAGATATTTATAATATTTTCTGTTATAATTCTTGAAAGTATAGTGGTTGTAAGTATTTTATTATGTCAGTTTCAACAACAGTTTGCAGTTGAGGAGTTACTTATGGGACACCCTATATTACTTGAATACGTTTCACTCTGTTTGCTCGGCGATATGACATATATCGCCCTAGGGCGAGTTAGTTGTCATTGTAAAACAGTGCTATAGTAGAAAAATATACGTCACATTTGACATATTTCCGAGGTAATAATATCGCACGAGGCCGGAGGCGGAGTGCTATGTTATTACCGAGCAGTTGACGAATGTGATATATATTTTTCTCCTATAGCACTGTTTCACAATGACAAGTAACTCGCCCTAGGGCGATATATGTCATATCGCCCAGCAAACAGTCATACTTGTCATCTGCTTTCGATTGTGCAGGGAGTGATATCAAGTATATCATGCAGGCGGCACCTTTGAAGTGGGTGATAAATATTAATCGCATCTATATTGTAAATATTTTATTTCACATAGTTTTCGTAGCTTAAGTGACACTAATTTTGCTGAGCGTAGCTTCTGATTCACGCACGGCTTTTTGGACATAATTTTGAAGTTACGGACACTTCTATGTGGGACAACGAACGTATTACAGTTTGTGGTCAATATGTGCGCCCAACAAAGTTTGTGTGCTTTGCATTCAAATAAAACTGCAGGTGCAATTTTTGCCACAGTCTGAACGCACTATTGCTAGAAATGCGCACGATGAACATGCTTACAATCAACATTTTTAAATTGCCTCAATTAATGGATGAGTTGAATCAGAATCGCACCAGAAAATCATATTAATATAGTTGTCATAACTCCGAAATTTAGAAGAATACCAACTGGTGCGACTAAAAGTCTCGAAATTCTTACCTAAGTTCCATTAAGCGGACCCTGTTTCAATATATAGTGCACCAAGATAAGTTTTATAAATATACACTGCTCCTGCTGGCTATCATGTCTCTCCGAAATTAGAAAACCTAGTCCGGCGTGAGTCTCTCAAACGTTGCAAGATACAAAATTAGTTCAAATGTGACTGGTTTAATGTTTGTAACTACCAATGACTGAAGAGTCCAACCACGGTCTATATTTTTCTTTTTACAGGGTTGGACGAAAGGTTTGAAATATTTACGGGTGATTTATTTAGCGATAAAAGAAATCGAAGTGATTCGAAACTGGCAAGGTTAGTGTTTAACGATATATGTAAAACATTTGAAGATTTGGTTATTCATTGCCGGCTCCAAATAATGCTGATTGGCGTTACATATTATGGTGTGAATGAAGAATAAAGCACTCCTATTAGTGCAATCTATCCACTTATGAAAAGCTTCTTGTTTACACAATAGTTGAAGCTTAGGCTGATACTTACAACGATGCTACTTAAGTATCAATGCCCACTTTGACGTTATGATTGCTCGTTCTCACATCTATAACTGTTAAGTTTTAGTAAATTTGTAAACTTCCGAAAAGTAAGTTTTAGCTGTTGCATTGAAAGTAGTGCGTCTGCGTTTTTTGAAGTTCTTGATAAAAGTGAAATAATCACGTATGCAAATTTGCTCAAAATGGAAACACAACGACTGTGGTAAAAATCTCACGACAGTATGTTCCCAATGGATTATTTTCGTTACAAGCGCAGCTTCAAAATCCGCTTGTCATAATAGCTATTTTTAATGTCAAAGTTGTTTATTTTATAAATTCATTACCGTTGGGTTTACCATAGGTAATAGCAACCACTAATTGTCCCGCTGGTGCTGAGTAACCTTTGAGTAAACTATATCACTGCTGCAGCAAGCTTTATGATTTTTTCAGTAGTAGTTAAACAAACTAGAAAGACGTATGAGCTAAGATATAAATGGCGTTCCAAATCGTAATCCCGAAGGTGTAGTGGATATGTAACGGTTTTGTAATCTCTAACCACAAAATTTCGGTAGCTCGGTTTCCATGCATGGTCGAGTGGTCTAGCGCACTGTTCCGTACTAAGAGTCCAGTTCAACTCCCGCTGGCACCTGAATTTCTACATTTGGAATAATTTTTTCCAAGCAAAGAAATAATGCTCTCGACACTTAAAATCATTATGGCCCTGACGTGGCACTGAGAAAAGGCAGATGAAGTCATTGCTATGTCGTTTATTTTAGTGGCGTGAATTGATAAACAATGAATTTATATACCAAAGTCGAGACTTATTCAGTTGATGTGAAATGATAAACGCTAAAGTTATGTGCCAAATTCGACATTTTGCAGGTTCAAACTATTATCGAGCAGAACTATAGAAGCAGAGATCACAATATAGTAGTCTTCGGGTTGAAAATATGACCCCAGAGTTGTAGACAGCCAACGGACCGTACTAAGCATCTATATAATGTTTAGCTAGCCATGAATATTTATTTTATATTAGGTATCTACATTTTTTGCAGCGGTACTAAGCTTTTTAACCAAACTGTCCCAGCATAAAATCTAGTTTTTCTATCTTTAAGCCGTCGCACGCTTTCTCTTTCAGTCAGTGTGACGGGCTATATTTTCGACTAAATGTATTTCCTAACTTAGCCCGCAAAGGAGAAGTCATTTACTGCTATTCTCTAACCAAATCTCTAATCATTGAAATACCGAAAAATACTCTTCATTGAATTTGGAGAACGTGTTCTGTCTGTTAGAGGATGCTAGGAGATACTTAGGGAATGACAACAAACTCGACTGAACACTGTCAGAAATTGTTTAAAGAATTCATGCATTCACCTAGAGAATGCAAACAGTCACCTAGAGATGCCAAAATTTATTTAGACAATGACAACAGTTACCTAGAGAATGCCAAATTTTGTTTAGAATGCCCACGGTCGCCTACAGAATGTTGGCAGTCACCTTGAAAATAACAACAGTTATTTAGAGAATGTCTGCAGTCATCAAGTGTTTGTACCTCGAGGAAGCGATTTTTCGAACCAGGGTAGCGACAGCGTCTGCATGGAGTAATCAAATGTATTCAAATAAGTTACGAACGATGCATAAAAGTTTCTATTTGTTAAATACACTGTTCAGGTTTCGTTTTAGCTAATCAATCTATGGACTGTTAAATCCTGACGTAATACAAAACTCTTTGAAGTTAGCCAATTATTTTTTACACAGTTATTGATGTCACCTATCACCTTGGCATTAAAATCGATGATATTATTAAAGTTCTTAAGTTACACAAAACATTTTACTTGAAATGTGTTCAAAATAAATGTAACATAGGTCTCCATGGGCTTGTGTAGGGTTACTGCTTAAGGCCCCGCAAAAGTTATGGGGAATCATTGTAGCGAAAATGTGAACTTTTTGGATAGATTCCGGCCATTTCTAGAACCATTTCTCTTTCTAAATCCAGTAATAATTACATGTTTTGTATTTCAGAATGCGCAGTATTATTGCATCGTCGAACTGGATGAAAACGATATTAATCGAGCAAGATCCACTTTGGGCGTTTGCAACAGCACTAGTAGTATTTTGTTCGAGCAGTAGTGAGCAAATTTGTGCATCCTGCAACGTAGATTGTTTTTCAAAACGCACATTAGATTCATTACGGCGGATAGCTACAAATCGTTCTCGTATTCAACATTTGACTAACGAAGAAAAGCTATTCATTCCCCAATCCTGGCGTTGTGGCATACTACAACAGCTGGAATCGTCACTACACAAACGTACGGGTTCAAGTCGTTTTGTAATTAAACTGGTCGATGGTCGACAGAATGGCCTTAATTTTTCAAATGACGCGGTCGGGTAAGTTGATTCGGATTCGATTAATTAAGTATATAATTTTTAAACATTTGAAAGAGACGAGGACGCATGGGAGATATAATCGCATACTTGAATATCGTTAGGCTTAATACCCCAGGTAAGTACCATTAACTCGCATAATGTCTTTGAATGTTTGGCCGATCGTATTTAAATTAAAAATATTTTATATATTTTACATAAAATAAAACATATTATATATTACAAATTTTATGTAATTTAAGTACACAACGAAGGTGATAAAAGGCCAGAGACTAATAGTATCGTTTCAAATTTCAACTTGGCGTTGTCTCGAAAAATTTACTTTAAGTCGAAATTACATGTAATTCAAAAGACACGAGGACATGTTTATTAAAACGAAGCTTGGTAATATAGCTCGCCATCCCTCCTACCAATTAATATGTCGGGAGTTTAATTCCCGTCGGCACTTTTTTACGTTTTCAGGTGAATTTTTTCCAGCAAATATATAAGGTCCATGACGTTTTAACACAATGAGATTAACAGAGTACAGAGCGCTAATTTTTTTGCATGATTTATGAAATATTTCACTTTTGTATACAATTTTACAGAAAACATTTGCACATTTCTGCATGAACAGGTGCTTCACTGGCGGAAAAAATTTATCAATGTAAATAAACACAGGCATGACTCATAATTTTGCGAGGGGGCACGAACCAAGATCACACTTGCGTCGTGCCATATGGAAGACAATGGGATGTAGGGTAGGCTAGTGGGGGGATAAATTTTTGAAGTTTTCAGGGAGCCGAAACTTTTTCTAATGACGCTAATGTTTTCCCGAATTTTTGCCAACTTGCGATAAATATTTCCTAATTTTTCGTATTTTTGCCAACGTCACAACAATTTTTGCAATTTTCACCCAATTTTGCCAATTTTACTTTTCGTTTTGAGTGCCGCGAATGTTGCTATTAAGTTCATCTCAACCTTTCACGGCATTAGGTGCATGACAAAGTTGGTGCATGAGATCTAGATTACGGACCCTAAATAATCGTCTTATTTGAATAGATTCCAGTATGGACATACATTCTGCAATAGAGTTAATAATATGACGTGCAGTCTGCAACAGAGCTTCTAATATGGATATACCTTTTGCAACAGGGTTAATTTCAAATGTAGCAATACTTTTTCAAAGTGTCGCTCAACAGCCTTAGTACATTGTTAGAACTGTCTAAAATAGAATCTTGAATGTTGTTAGAACTGTCTAAACTAGAATCTAATATGGATATACCTTTTGCAACAGGGTTAATTTCAAATGTAGCAATACTTTTTCAAAGTGTCGCTCAACAGCCTTAGTACATTGTTAGAACTGTCTAAAATAGAATCCCGCAATTTTGTCAGTTTCACTGTAACATTTCTTGTTTTTCATTATTTTTCTTCATTTTTAAAACAACGTAACTTTATCCTGAAAATTAGGAACTTATGTTGGCTCACTTTTTGAATATAGCGATAATTTTTCCACAAAAGTGGAAAGTCAGCTCAACTTTAACAGAATTTTGCTCCAAAACGTTTAAATTAAAGTTTGTGGATGTCTCCTTATTAATTCGTATATATAAACATTGTACATGGTTCCGATATAACGCCGAACTTGAAAGTTAATTTTATTATTGAATCATGAGAAATCAATCTTTTGGAGTAGGCAAAATAATTCTCAAAAATCCAACAGAATGTGTGTCACATAAACCGTGAAGAGAAACTGCTGTTTGAAATACATGTTACGCTTACAACATTGTTAGGACGTTTTGTCACACAATATCGAATTATAATTCAAAACGTTGTAAATGCAAAATTAGTAAATGTGCACATGTTGGAAAAATATTTAGTTGGGTGTGCAGCATTGGTCTGCAAAGTCCGTGGCTTAGGGGTTAAATGGTACTTGGAGGGAGGTTGAGTGCGGCGTGGTGGGGTATTTGGCGCCAGCGAGAGGAGATGGAGCCGAAATTTTTAAAAAGTCGTTATTTTGTCTAGAAAAATTTGCTAAAACAGCCAAAATTTTGCTAAAGTTTAACTAAATGTGTTAAAATTTTTCGCTTGCAATCGCCGCGAGGAACCACTGCTGCGCCAACCCGGAAATCAAGTTTATATGACTTATTACGTCATACCCTTAGAAGTTCATAACTTCCGACACCTCCATGGTCACTTAAGGTTTAGTCTTAATGATCATTAGCTTAGTCGTAATGACCGAAAGTTTTCAACGCGACTAACCGTAGCCAACACCTTAAATTTAATAGATTCGCATTTGCTTTACAAGCTTTAGAGTAGTTTATTTCATTTCACAGTTTCGTAGTACTGTAATCAAAAATGAGACAACGTTCTATTATTGTCGATTAGTATTAAAAATCCACACTAGGCTTTCAGAATAGGCAGGTTGCCGAACAAAACTAGTATTACATAAATGGGTATTGTAGGTTCTTTTTATGTTTACTGATATTATCTCGTCTACAGACCTCTGTTCATGCATCTTTCAACTGACTGGACGCTTAAGCTCCAAATTAGTTCAAATTTCATAAATTTATAACTTCGTGTGCTAGGCATAATAGTAGATGTCCAAGATATGTCGACTTAGCGGTCATATACTTCCGGCAGTCCGATGCACAACGCGGTTTGGGGCGAAAGAGGGTAATAAAAATAAAATTTTCCCTATATTTTCCAATTTCTTGTTATAATTTTCTTCATTTACTTCGGGTTTCCTCATAATTTTGGAATTTTGTTCATAATTGCTAAAGATTTCTGCACATCTGGGTCGCACGGAGCGGGTGAGGTTGCATTGGATATAACATCGTCTAAGATTGTAAATTTGGCTTACTGATATCCGACCCCCAACGGATAAGTCGTGTCGCCCCGCATGACCTAAATGGCCTAAACCTAAACTCGCTATGACCTAAAGCCATAGGTATATATTCACCTATAGAGTAGAAGCTAAATTATTCGCATTTCGCTATTATATAACTGGAACTCATGCCGTTTCAAAAACGCGAAGACTCATCATTGGTATCTAGCGAAAATTATACGCATGCAAAATTCTCTACTCACGTACCAGTTTTGAAATACTAAAACTGCAAAATTTGAATAGTCAAACTTTAAAATATGAAATATCAAAGTTTAAAATTTACGAAAATTTAAAGGTTAAAAAATTAAGCTTTCAAACTTTAAAATTTGGAATATGAAATTTTAATATTTAAATAACACGATTTTAAATATGAAATATATCAATCTTTGTTTTAAATATATTGACGTTACGATCTCAAACCCAAGCCACACATTTATGACTTTGAAATATTAAACATTAGGTCCATGTCACCATTCAGGGCGGACGTTATATCGTTACCAAAAAATTGCATAGGGGAGGAGGCGGCGGTTCCCCTACTCAGGCTTAGGCTTAATATATATGGATAACATATACACATAAGTACGTTAGTTTAGGATAAAGCCAGGCTTAGGTTTAGAATATCGAGAACAGCATAGCATGCATTTCACTTCGATCATTTACATCGCCTAACCATTTTATGACTATTTTGATAAATAAAAAAGTCCGAGCTTATGCATATTTTTGGTACTAATATGAAACTCAATTTTTGTGTGACTAGATTTACAAAAACAATCTCAAACTACTGTTATTTAATTTCATATCAGAAAATAGCTGTCAAGAGATTAAAAATCATATTTTAGGAGGAATTTATTTCGGCATTGACTTGTTAAACGTCATTTGTGATATAATGCTTTAGGCTTAGACTGTACATATTTTCACCAGTCGCTAAATCCTTAATATTACCGTCACGAAAATCACTTAGATGATAGGCGTTCGCCATATATACGTACAATAATATTTTCAAACAGAAATCCGTCACAGCCTTCAAACGAGTCAATAGCAAGTTCGGGAACTCAACGAATTTACAAAGCCTTAACGAACAATCTTGACTCGCTCAACAACGTGTTCTGGTCATACTACGTGGACTATGTCAAACTGAAAATCAAGTATCCTCCTGAAGTTGCTAAGCCGCTGTGTAGGCAACATCGACAACAGAAAGATAGAATTAAAGATTTTGAAATCTGCTCAATTGTCTAAAGTTTAAATCAGAATTTATCTGGTTTGTTACAATCGGTCGGCAGACCGACAATAATAGTTTAAAGATCCCCAAACTTCTTCAAAAATTCTATTCTGCTTCAACAGAAGCTGAAGGTTATTCAAATGAATGAAAATGAGTGATGTCAGTATTGATACATTATCAAGCTGTGTCGACATATGGCATAGAACTGAACTGTTCATATATACAAAGATGGGCTTTGTGGCGATTTCAGTGCAACCATTAAATAGTAGTAAGTAAAGCATTCACCGGCATCCTCACATGGTCACCACTAGTAGTTTGGACCGGCAGCTACGCTTATAGCTAGGATCAAGTTCAGATAAAGTGCTACCTCACCTTAATATGCGCCCACCGATAACATTTCACATATAGCGGCAATCATGGTAATAATATTAATTATAATGTGTTTAACAAGAGGGTGTCCTAAGGTTACAGTGGCTTGCTTCCAGCCGGTGGATCCACGATGCTTGCATATGTCAATGCTAATTATCATTGTTTGTGAGTCCTCATATCTCAGTTTCAACATGGCTTCCACTCCCCCTTACCCCAGCTGCAAATAATAAAATACACCGTGATAGGTTTATTAAGTAACAATTATTTACACGTGCCGTTCATGATAGCCTATCGCTGCCAGCCAAATTGCGATTTATTGCAACAACAAAATTTGGCAAAATCCTATTATAAACGCAGCCGCGTATTCATGGAAAAGTCGCCCGGGGATGAACTAGATCATCGATTAATGAATCAACAAGTTTTGCATCTTGACAAGAAAATGGTTTTCTGAATAGCTTCCAGATATGTTGCTGGTGTTATTTTAACTATAGGTTCGCATAAGTTAAAGTTAATCTAGCTATCTTTCAAAAAGCATGTTTCATTGCAGTGTGTCTGATTGGAGTTTTCCACGATCACGTCAGGAAATATTTTAAAAATTCGCAACCGAAGATATGTCCAAAACGGGCCCGAAATTCGGCTTCGCACCGTAGGCTGTGGTCGCTCGGCCAGTCTCCACATAAAGTCGCGTTTATATAGGTATGATATTACAAACATCAATAACGGACGCATTGAAAATTAGGCCTTACAGCCAAAAAAATTGCTACGTTCTGAAACGGGATTTTTCGTTGCTAAAATGCCGCTAACTGGTTTATGCTAAAACTATTTTTACGTTGTATGTATATGTTGTTATTATGTATGTAGTTTCTTGTTGTCTATATATATGAAAAAATATATAACACGATATACTAGACCATATGAATGCTAAATGTATTAGTTATTATTATATTTACTAACTACTAATTCAGGAAAATAATGGTATCCGCCGCCCTTTTAGATTACTATGGGATAATTTTCTTTTAATGGCTTTAGCAGTCTTACAAACTCAAAAAAATAGCGTTCGGCAGAAACAACTATCGATATACGCATCATTGAGAAAAATTTGTTCTGTTGAATATATATCAAAATAGGCCATTTAAATGGGCCAGGAAAGTGTGTTATAACCGGAACCGGACAATTCGTAGCAGGACAGCTCGTAGTCGGACACTTCGTAGCCGGACAATTCGTAGCGCGGACAACTCGTAGCGCGGACAACTTGTAGCGGGGACAATTCGTAGCGCGGACAACTCGTAGCGCGGACAACTCGTAGCGGGGACAATTCGTAGCGGGGACAATTCGTAGCGCGGACAACTCGTAGCGGGGACAATTCGTAGCGGGGACAATTCGTAGCGGTATATATGAAAATATATAACGGTATATCGAACAGGATTCCGTGCCTCAGAAATCACCTACATAATTACGACATTGAAAACAATATATACAAAAAAATTAGACGCACAACAAAAAGGGTTAGTAACAGCAGTAAGTACTAACACAAACATAACTACGACTCACGTAGAATTAGCAGTTTAATACTGATCTTTCCCACGCTATCTGTTCCTTTACTTCGCTAAATAAGCGTGTTTATGTCTGTTATTTTATCAAATCATTGATTATTATGGCAACAGTTTTTTTAACGTCTCAACGCGGCAAACGTAAGTTAGTGCATGAAGGTCATGTCTATACTAAGGAGAAAAACTCTGCGGATGGTTCCAGTGAAATTTGGGTTTGTGAAAAGCGGTCCTTCTGTAAGGGCCGTGTTTGGACGCAAGGAAACGAAGTTAGGCGACAACCAGTACCTCATAATCATCTAGCCGAGCCAAGTCGAATGCATGTGATCTCGGCTCAGAACGCGATCAGAAACACAGCTTCTATATGTAACGATCCAACGGCAAATGTTGTTCGAGCAGCCATGAACACTGTTCCCCTAGCAGCAGTTCCAGTACTGCCAAAAGCTGAAAGTTTAAAAAGGACCGCGCGTCGAGCCCGCACAGCTAGTCACCCGGTCTGCCCCACCACCGCCGGCGAGTTGCAACTACCGGACGAATATACCGTTATATATTTTCATATATACCGCTACCAATTGTCCCCGCTACGAATTGTCCCCGCTACGAGTTGTCCGCGCTACGAGTTGTCCGCGCTACGAATTGTCCCCGCTACGAATTGTCCCCGCTACGAGTTGTCCGCGATGAGCCAACGTTTGAAAAGTATTTTAAAAGTTAAATTTTCAAAATTTTCTTGGTTGTTGGGTATGAATGATGGGCGAATAGTTATTTAACCCGTCAAAAATGTTAGGTTCGTTGCTTTAAACTACGTTACTTAGAGCTTTTAGTACAGCAGGGCGGTGCAGCTTAAGCTAATTTTGATAAATTTTAGCACCAAAAATGTCAACCCTGGGTATTTTTAAGTTAAGTATGCGTAGAGTAATAAAACGGCTTTATACTTTTATAAATATTTCTGTTGCACTGAATAGGAAGAAAGAAATAGTGCTTGAATAATATGTATTCAATATAGAAAACATTAGGTGCACGGAGCGTAAACAATATAGCTTGAAATTGTAAATTACGTTTAAATTTGTTAGATATGCAAAAGTTTCCAATATTTTAGCCTTTATTGGTCATTGAAGGAAGAAATAAGAAACTCAAGGTTTTATATGCTTAAAATGGCATTAATAAGCAATACTAACTGAACCTTAGACAC
>JASANE010010219.1:0-17189 GCA_030248225.1 Trileptium ribeirensis
CATATGGACATATGCTATCGAGAGCTGAGAGCTGGCTGTGAATGCAAAGGCGTAGGTGTACGTATGCTTCACTACGTTCTGCAATCTCGATAGAGTTATTAGTTATAAACGTATATACGCACATATTATATACACATATACTCTGTTTACATACTTATATACCTATATGTATATATATTGGGCGGGTTTTATGGTACCACGTAAACATGGTTGCTTGCGAAAAACAAAAAAGACAGGAAAACAAACACGGGAGGGGAACACGAGAAAGGGCTCTTAATTCCTTACCCAGGGAGCGAATCGAGGCACGGGCCTCTGACTCGGCTTCTGCGGTCTTATTTTGATACCCTATACCATGGGAGTGAGACGAAGAATTAGAAGCCGGGCTTTCAGGTGAGCCCATCCAGGTTTACGGTAGAAAAATCGAAGGTTTGTGGGGCCTCAATCTGGCTGGGGTTGTATTCTGGAAACCAGTTAGCTACATTTGAGTTTCGTAATTTTCATAGGATTAGTGTACCCAAAGTGGGCACCATGGGTTCATACCGGGCTCAAATTAAACCCTAGAGTTCGAGGAACTTCGCTATGATTTTTATATCGAAATATTAAATAACTAATAAAATAGTTATTTCTAACTCATCCAAATAACCAAATTTCGAGGCGGGATCCAGTCATTCTTTAATAAGTCCGGGGACTGCATTTGTCTGAATATTTCTGTGCCAGAAACGCCTGACCCGCTCCTACAATTTATAAGTCTTTTCGGAATTATGGGCCGGATTAGCGATGACATTGAATCCCGAGTATTCGGAATTGACACTTCAAAAGTAACTTTGTTTATAAAAAATTTTCGGCTTTCCCAGCGAAAACTAACACCGGGGAATTTGATAATTAGTATTTTGTACTTATAAATTTCATATTTTGTGACGTTTTCTGTTCACTGTAGGGCGACCAACCACAACTCAAGATATTTTCTGTCTGTTGAGGCGGTCCGGTCGCGTGTAGTACCAGTTTTCTTCATAGCTATCCTAAAGTATGTTTACCTGCAGTTCGCTCGCTGCTCGAAACATGTCATAGCACCGCTCCCTGAACAGGCGACAGTCATTTCTGACGAGTACAGTTCATTTAGCGAAAGAACTGTTTGGGTAGTACGCTTTTTAAACTCAGATATGAACGTTATTAAAATTATTTTTATGGGTTATTTGGACGCGCTAAAGCATGAAAAATTTATTAAGCATGTGGATTGTTTGATTGGTAATTTGAGACTTTGAATATTTAAATAATGTGAAAGGTTCTACATTTCGTATTATGCTTTACTACTTTTGGGACCATGTCAGGTAATAACCAACATCACCGATGTGGCCAGTATTTCCCAGTAGAGTTGCAGCCGGGTCCGGGTATTCCGGGTATTTTTCGAAGAAAAATCCGGGTCCGGGTATTTACCTCCAACAAATTCCGGGTCCGGGTATTCTTCCAAAGAAAATTCCGGGTCCGGGTCCGGGAATTGTAAAAATACCCGGACCAAAGTTCAACAGTGTTGCTGTTGCCATATATACGCATTGAGCAAGGGCGTTGGATCATGTAAAGCGTTGAAATGAAACAGCATTCGTTTCTTGATATTGCGTTTATACCTGATCGCGTTCGTTAGCGTGTAGCAATAATTGCGTTCTTTTGTGCAAAAAGCTAAGGTCAAAAATAAGGTGGTTAGGGCTGGCAATCGACTCCGAATGTTTTGTACCTATCTACTATATATATACGACGTATAGCACGAGAGTAACAACGCATGGTTTAGAAACCGAGACTGAAAAACCTTGTGACAGTTCGTACGTTGTTAACGCCTTGCAAAGATATGTAAACAAGCGAGTATATTTCTATTTTAGAAGCGAGCCTAGGAATTTCAGTATTCTCGCCTCTAGTAGGTGCGCATCTTCTCCATTGTTTCGACATTATGGCCCTGGCTATTTTACCCCCTTACAATTTTTATTCTCTCGTCAACTTCTGGGTATTCCGGGTATTTTTGTTTCAAAATTCCGGGTCCGGGTATTTGCCTCCAACAAATTCCGGGTCCGGGTATTTCTTTCCAAAAATTCCGGGTCCGGGTCCGGGTATTTCTTTCCAAAAATTCCGGGTCCGGGTCCGGGTATTTCTTTCCAAAAATTCCGGGTCCGGGTCCGGGTATTTCTTTCCAAAAATTCCGGGTCCGGGTCCGGGTATTAATTTTTAACTTTTGCAACTCTATTTCCCAGTGCTACATTTTCGATGTAGTTGGGAAAAACCGTTGAGTTAGAAATAAGTTTGAGTAGGAGCCAGCTGCAATTGTACTTTACTTATTGATATTTTGACGTGCTGTGCCTTGTATTAGTTTCTAATAATTATTATTGTAATGCAGCGAGTGGAGTACACTGATTGCACTAGTAGGAAATATCTTGAATTTTTATATATGGTGATGTCACTCATAATCCATTGTCGACAAACTTATGGCGATGATATTATGTTTTTTAGTTTAATGGTGAGAGTTCCATCCCCGTCCTCGTAGTCAAAATGGCTAAAACGTGGGTTTTAAGGGTTTTCTATAAAATCTGGCTATACGGGTACCACCGTTTTACAGCTTATATCCCTGGGCAATGGCGCATCATCGAAAAACGCAGACACATGTAACTAAACTTTATCTCACCGAGATCTACAACTTTGTTGATCATCACTTTTTTGTGGAACCACTCCCTCGGTCGCTGTGTTCCGAAAATCATTCGTCAATCCTTTCTTAGAAATATAGATTTTTCAGTTTTCGACATCTTATTGCATGTTTGTAGCTTCAACCCAATGTGTTTAAGGCTATATGCTGAATACGATAGTATTGTAATATTTAGTTGAACTCGACTACATGTGTGTATCAGAATGTTTTCATGAGTTTCAAGGGCTTTGCTGTAAACGAACCCAACTTCCTTAATGTAGTCTGTATCATTTATTTGGTAATAATTCATTGCCTATATTGCATCAAGAATGCTTTATATAGGTTTTTAGATAACCTGAATGCGATGGTTTGGTTATCTACGAAACAGCACCAATATTTCACGCGTTTTATTAGTTTTGAAGCGATCAAGGGATTTTCAGAACTGGCTTATCCAAAGTCAGGTGTGGCATTTTTTCCGCGCCCCACATTTGGGCCCCGTGGCAAAATTTTGGCTCACCCGACAAAAGGTCCCATGGCAAAATTTTTGGTTCCCCATAAAACACCCCCATTTGACATAAAAACATAAGATTGTTTTACAAAAATCCTATTCTGATGTTGAATATTTGGTTAATTGCAGCAAAAGGTTGGTTTTAACCTCTATTACACCGTTTCGGAGGCCACTTATTAACCATTTAACATTTATCACCGAAAAATATTAAATTTCGAAAATATTTAGATATGTATTCCCACTTCGCTATCCGATTCAAGCCAAGAGGCCTCAGTTCACTACATCTAGGGAAATACCTCCAGTTGTGAACCGCCCCACGGGGGATGGGGTGCCACGTCGCAAAATTTTCAGCGAATGGAGGAGCCAGCAGAATATACTCTCCGGCGGTTGGGTTATACATTGCTATTAGGGCATTTAGAACACTGCATGGATTTTTTTGTTACATTGAATGCGATGTTGTGGTCTTCTGGAATCCATCATGCTTGCACCGTAAATCTTCATGGACTTGACGGAATTTATGTTCAAGCGTCAGCGAACTAGGTTTATTGAAAAAATTTAGGCTGTCATTACTTGTATAATTATGCTCTGTTTTGTGCTTCTTCGGATAAGCTAGGTTTCGGTAATAATAAAGCTTTTATTAAAAGTTTTGTTTCTCGAAGAATACGATGGTCGCATTTAACTCAAATCAAGCCAGCATTAGGGTTCAAGGTTCCAGAGGTTTAGTGTCGTATACACATCAAGCACAAAGCCTGTTACAAGGAACTCATCGTAATGATAACCATGTTAGACAAAACAAAGTTCGCGCCATTTCAACCTCGCTTCCGAGATACAGTTTATGTATATTATAAGGCAGTTATCAAGTTTTTTGAATTTTTCTAAAACACTATGGAGTCACAGCGCTAGTAGTTGCACTGGTAATCAAGCCTAATGTGAGACAGGTGACTGTTTCCTATGATCCATTCCGAAATATTCGGATGAATGTATGTGCTGCAAATACCATGCTTATGAGTTATGCGGGGATGTCTGAAACTAGAAATAGTCAGCAGAAACGTTAGAAAGGCATCTAAATATTGCTGCTGTTAATTATCTTTGTGGGGTGCTCGGGCAGATAATTACTAGTATTTAGTTTTACAGACACGCTGGTGGTGAACCATTAGAACAGTTTGCCACCATTTCTCAGCATGAACACTGAGATACGCTATTAATTCAAAGTTTCGTGGTGAACTGAATGGTGTTTAGTGTGCTTCCCTTGCCATATTGCTAATGTCAAGTTTTATCAAACTGTTATATGACAAGTTTTTTTTCTAATTGATTATAGTATCCTAGCAACGCCAGGGCGACTGCTGCACGTCGTATTTATAGAATAATATTAGAACAGTTAGCACCATTTCTCACCATGAACACTGAGTAGAACAGTTAGCACCATTTCTCACCATGAACACTGAGATACGCTATTAATTCAAAGCTTCGTGATGAACTGATGGTGTTTAGTGTGCTTCCCGTGCCATATTGCTAATGTCAAGATTTATCAAACTGTTATGCGACATGTTTTTCTAATTCATTATAGTATCCTAGCAACGCCAGGGCGACTGCTGCACGTCGTTGTTGAAATGAACCTGAAATTGCCGCACGTAGAATATGTAGTATTTGACGAAGCCGATAGGTGAGCGAATATTGTGCAAAACAAGATAGAATATTACAAGTAAGGCGACTGCTGCACGTTGTTGTTGAAATGAACCTGAAATTGCCGCACGTAGAATATGTAGTATTTGACGAAGCCGATAGGTGAGCGAATATTGTGCAAAACAAGATAGAATATTACAAGTAAGGCACACAAATACAATTAAAATCAGAATTAAGTGCATATAAAATCGAACACAGAGGAACTCGAACGATAGCACAATCGGTCGATATTCCTTTAAACGAAATTTCATTTCTTATTTATTTATAAACGTAAACTAACATTTTTTATTAAATTTTTGTTTTAAAGCAATCGAAATTCGTTAAATTAATCGAAATTATTAATCAATTAAACGAAAACGATCGAAATCGAAGGCAAATTCGTTCGACTTTGGAGCACTTAAGTCTGATTGCAACTGTAGTTGTTAGTAAGGAATATGTGCCCGTTACTTAGTCCCATAATAACATGATTGGAATTTGCTACATTACGAGGCATGTCTAACCATTCACATGTGTCACATTTATGCAACTGGCGAAATTCAGTTGATTCGAAACATTATATATACACTTTGTAACACCAGTTATTCTGCTGACGCAACTATATAATGCTGTGTAGTCAAGGTTCGTCTGTCCCAGTCCGAGCATGAATTGGAATTTATATGATATATATGTAGATGTAAATCCTCCTAAATCTTTATCTTAACGCTGAGGTTAATCTTTTTAAGTATACATATGGTTTACTTAAGTGGTTCATTAAAGAACCCTGCCAAAGCGCTTTGAATGTCATCAGTTAATGAGATACCCACATGCACACAAGTTCTACATTCAATCTGCTTTATCGGGGATACCGAGCTGTAGTTTACTGATATGAATCGCGCTGCTAAGTTAGGCATCATATTACTAGGAAAAATATCTTGGAAATATTTGCATACAGCCGTTTCTGTAATCGTTATAATCAATACATTCCATTGTCGTTCTATAACCACAGCTCCTCAATGTGATGTGACATAAACGCAGCTTAGTAAATCAATGTACCAATACTACAGTACTATACAATAGTACCAATACAAAGTACTACACTTCTTCTAATTCCTTTAATTAACACATGAACAGGTCGCTGAATTTAGTAAACTTTTGTTTAATTTTTAACTAAAATAATTTTATTTTGCGTTTAAGGTTAGAGAGATAGGCAAACACAAATAAATTGGAATCTTGAGAGGGGTGTAGGTGTACTGCTGGTGAGGAAATGGTGTGTTACTAATGGTAATAATAACAGAAGGTATAATAACTTAATAAATATATAATAAAAATTGTAGAATCATTAACAAGAACTTAAAATCTACAAACAACCAACCACACGTAGATAGTATGTTTTGTTAATCAATCAATGAAGTTGTGTTACATAGCCTCTCTACATGACCAATACAGTACTTGGTGGCACTAACCCTGGAAAGGGTTTTACTTTTGTTAGGTTAACTAGGGCAACCGCGATGCTTTCACTTATCCTGGATGTGTTAAAGGTATTATGTTTTATTGTTAGGTCATGCTTTTATAATGTGTTTCGCCGTAAATGACAGTAACACTACTTGTAAGTATAATACGCCCCAGAAATGGCTGTCCCATTTCGACCGAACGAGTCTCGATCGAGTTGCTTCCTCGGATTTGGAAACTGTTTAAATGAATAATAAATTCTGTTTTCAGAAAAAAATTATTTTGAGCGAGTCGCGAACTTGGGACAGTTATTTTTGATTGGTGATGTAGTCGAATCAGATATGCAATATCATATCTTAAACAAATATTCAAGTTTCTATCAAATTATTAGCTTCAATTGAAAATTAAAAATATGGTTCATATAAATTTACTAAATTAAATAAAATAAAATTAAATATGGTTCATATTAAAAATTTATATTTTTTACTTTTATAAATGAACTATAAGTGGCTTTGAAATCTTGGTAACACATACTATTGCTTGCAGCATGAACCATCGAAGCCAAATCCGGCTTTAATTGTGCATCTAAATTTATTATTTTGTTTTGTTTCCGCGAAGACTTTTTGAAATGGGATTTGAGGAACAGTTGCGTGAGATTCTAAAGCGATTGCCACAAGAGCGACAAACGTTATTGTTTTCTGCCACGTTGCCTAAAAGTCTAGTCGACTTCGTGCGCGCTGGGCTTTCTGATCCGGTCTTGATTCGCCTAGATACGGATACTAAAATTCCTGACACGCTCAAGGTTCGATAAAAATAATGTAGCTAAACTTATTTTGGTATTACTGTCATTTAACACTGAAGACATATCGCAGGCTCAGTTAAGCTCATAGCACAAGTTTAAGTAAAAACTCAATGCACCCATACACAAATTACCAATTTCACATTGTATGATCGGGTGCTAGAAAATAATGTAGAATTCTAAATGTTTTGTTGCGTACACGTACGGACCTAAACAAAAACAATTTGTTTATATATCTGTCCGTAATCGCAGTGACTCATTTAACCAATGTTTGAAATTTTTTGAGCGGAGTTTCCACTGAGGGCACAAGGGAGAAAGCCGTGAGAGTTTGTATGTGTCTGTTTCTCTGTTATTCGTAACTCATTTCGGATGGACGAATTTCGATAAGTTTCTTGTTCAATAGCAAAATTGATGAGGATGTGCCTTTTAGTTGAACGCGAACAGATCCGACCCTATCTTCGGGCTCAAAATTTCAAAAAAACAAGATTCTAAGTGTTCTTTGCCAAATCTGGCCATACGAGTACCAGTGTTTTGCAACCCATACGTTGCGACATAGGCTTCGCATCGGAAAAATAGAGACCGTCGTATCGGGAATTACAACTTTGCTGAATACGACTTTTTTATGGCAACACTCCCTGGGACGCCGTGGGCTCGAATATGATTTGTCCCGTTTGCCAGCAATAGCGATTTTTGAATTTTCGGCATCTTACTGCGTGGTTTAACTTAGAATGAGTGTCATATTATAAAGAACGCTGGATACGATGGTTACACTATCTTGATTATGTTATACATTTTAATTTGGTTCGAGCGTTTTACGGTCGACGAACCGGATCTTCGAAATGTCCATTTTCATTTGTTTTGGTTATGTTTTGCGTGGAGGGCATCAAGAATGGTGTATATAGGTATTTCTTAATGCTGAATACAATGATTTGGTAATCCAGTGTCCACTATAGATCTTTCGCGACTTTTCATGGGTTCTCAATGGGTTAATGTCAATGACGTCTATTTCCAAAATGTGGTTTGCATCCAGTTATTTGGGTACGTATTGCGTACAAGTTACAAAAGATTTGTCTATGTAGGTTTTCCTGGAGGCTGAATGGTTTGGTTATTTACAGTCTAGCACATGTATCTTGTGCCTTCTCAGACGTTTTCATTAGGTTTGGAGTCAATTAACCTGATTTCCAGAAAATAGTCTGTCTTCAGTAGTTGATACATTATCATCAAAAATAGTCTTTAGGGAGGTTTTTAGGTATGCTGAATACAAATGACTTGGTTGTTTAGTGTCCACTGTGCATATTTAGTGACTTTATGGGCTTTAAATGGGTTCATTGTCAATGAACCTGATTTCCATTATAGTCTGTCTTCAGTTGTTTGGTTACGTATTGCGTACTGGTTACCAAGAATTGTCTATAGGTTTTTGGTAGGCTGGATACGATGGTTTGGTTATCTAGAGTCCGGCACGAGTATCGTGTGCCTTTTCAAACGTTTTTATTGGGTTTACCGTCAATGATCCTGATTTGCAGAAATTAGTCGGTCTTCAGTTGTTTGTTACATGGCATCAAAATAGTCTATATATTGAGGTTTTTCGGTATGCGGAATATAAAATGATTTGGTTATCTTAGTTCACAGTACATATTTAATGACTTTGCATGGTTTTATATTGGGTTTATGGTTAATGAATCCGACTTCCAGGAAATAATCTGTCTTCAGCTAGTTTGCTTGACTTATATTCACATATTGACCACACATTTAGTTAAAACTTTAAAAACATTTGTAATAATGTTGCTGTTGTATATTTTTTAAACTGTATTTTAATATTTTATGTCTTTATATTGTACTAATAAAATGTGTAAATTATTGTTAGTTTTGAATGCGGTCAAGAGTTTATGATGAACCCTTGAAGAAGAGTGTGACACGCATGCCACACAACAATTGTGGTGCGGGATGACGCGTTTAATTTTTCCGCTATTTGTCCCACTTTTTATGGGGAAGGGCAAATTTCACAATTTTGTCCTGTTCCCCAATGTTCGTTCGCCTCCCGCAAATTTTTGTCCTGCCTCTTCGACTCTTGCCAACTGTATTTTTCTGGGGTCTCCATTCGCTGAAAAATTTTCCGGGCGAAGGAACCGCGGGCCCTGGTTCGAAGTCGTTAGACGCCCTATTTTGCCAGTGGGAATTTTTCTAAGACAAAAATTGTGTCAGAAACATTACCAAAACGATCTTTTTGGAGTCAAAATTCAATAAATGTATGGTTCCTGAACGGTATTTTAGTACAAATTTTAATCAAATTCTATGTCATTTGGCGGTGTTTTTACGGAGTGGAAATAGACAATTTGCCAAGGAACCGGGGGCGCCCAAAATTTTGCCAGAGGCCATGAATCGGGGAGAACTCGATTTTTGCCAGGGGTTCCTCCATCTCGCCCAATTTGGAGAGGTTACTCTTTATTCGACTTTGGAACAATAGCGGGACAAATAACTGAAACTTCGCGGCGCCATCTTGCAACGTAATGTGGTTTGCCATGAGTCTCCCACTCTTCTTCAAGGGTTTATTATGAACATAATGATGGTAGATTCTCCAAAATTTGGTTGATGCTAACAACATCAAATAGTATACTATAGTTTTATTTAAAGCTGTGCTAACACAGTAATACTAGTACTTGTATATCTCGCAAGCTAAGGTGAAACGGAGTAAGCGTATTTCATTTTTAAGTTATTTTGTTTAATTACCTGTAACAGACTGTGCTTTATGTATAACTATATATAACCCTAAAACATCTTGAATCCTGAACCGATTGAAGATCGTGAAACCTCGTCGACCCTAAACCCATCTTAAACACTGATAATACATCATGTGGTTGTACTGGTCTGTAGATAACCAATCCATGGCATATGAGCCTACCGGAAAACCTATGTAGAATAAAACTTGATGACATGTACGCAATACCTAACCAAACAGCTGCATACAGACTATATTTTGGACATCGGATTCATTACCCTAAACCCAATGAACACATCTGAAAAGGCATAAAATATGCATGCTGCACTCTAGATAACAAAATCATTGTATTCAGGGTACCGAAAAACCTCTACACTCACTATTTTAGAATGACTATATTCTGCAAATCGCGTTCATTGATCCTAAACCCATTGACAAGGCCTGAGATATGCACGTCGAACTATAGATAACCAAATCCTGTGTTCATCGTTCAGAAATACCTTTATAGACCAGTTTTGATGCCTTGCACGCAGTACGTAATCAGACAAATGAAAACGCACTACGTTTTGGAAATCTGGTTCATTCCTACAGCGGCCCAGGGAGTGGTTCCAGAAAAAAGTTGTAGCTCTCCATGAGCTGATTCAGTATGTTTCTTATTTTTCGATGCGATGCCTATATCGCGAGATATGGGTTGCGAAACACTGGTACTATAAGTCCAGATTTGGCAAACAACCCTTAAAAACCTGTTTTTTGCCATTTTGACCCGAAATGTGGCTTCGGAACTGTTCTCGTTCAACTGAATTGCACGTGGTTATCATTTTTACTATCGAGCTAAAAATTGTCATATTCTGTCAGTCCGAAAGTGAGTTATGCGTGACAGCGACACTCAAAACGAGGAAATTTCCACGACATTCTCCCTAGCTTGTATCAGTGGAAGCTCTGTTTGCTTCGTTTGAATCAACTTTTATCTTATAAGCACGAAGATGTATAATGCTTATGTAAAGTTAAGACTAGTCGGTAGTCTTAACCATCAATCTTGAATCACCATGAATCAACTTTTATCTTATAAGCACGAAGATGTATAATGCTTATATAAAGTTAAGACTAGTCGTTAGTGGAACTACTTTGTGGGCGGAGCTTGGGCTGTGGCACTACGAATATACTCAATTTTATGTTCTTCAAATAACTACATTGGCTTTATCATTGGTAAAAATATTATATTTGAATTCTTCGACCCAAAAACCCTATAGTGGTTTGAACGAAACGATTCTATTTCAATAAATAACACAAATATTGCAAAATTCTCTATTTTAGCTGCATAAGCTTAACTAATTACCTAATTACTAATTAACCACTCAAAATTTTTAATCCCAAATATCAGTTGCACACTCTGACATGATAGTCTTTCAAACAAAAAAGTTTTTTTTTAAATCGATTCAGTGGTTCTTGAGATCCGTCGGACCGAACGAACGAACGAACGGACGGACATCGACCTTTTTACTACCAGACAGAAAATAAAAACGCTTCGCCTCGCTCCACTCAAAGAACATAAGTAAATTCTGAAGTCTCTGTGACGCTTGGCGATTTTTAAACTATATACGATACTAAACAACCGTAGAATATAATGAGCTTTCTGAAAGGAATTGTTTGTATAAATTATGAAGGGTTATTTATAGTATTCGCGTGTGTCAAATAATTGCTATAAATTATAGTTACAAATTTGCAGATGAATTTTGTGTTATGTCGAACGGACGACAAATTGCCGATATTGCTATTTTTACTCAACAGCGTGATTCCCCAGGGCCAAAGTACGATCATTTTCTGTGCTACGAAGCATTATGTCGAATATATTTGCGAGGTTTGAAATTGTATTTTTTCAGTACATTTTATTTTCTCGTGCATATATTTTCCTTATATTTTTATAATGTGAGGTATGGGAAGCCGATGTGCAATTATTAGTAGTGAAATGTGAAAGTGGTTTATGATTTAAATTTTGGGCAACAAAGTTGATTTTAGTCAGCCAAATTAAAATAAGTAGTACAAAATACTTTATATCCAAGTGCTGTTAAAAGCAAGTAGTTCTCGAAAAGATTTGTTAATAATGCGCGAACGCCTTGGGAAATTTTCTTATTTCTGTCCGTGACTGTACAACAATGCAGGCCTGTGTATTTTGGCATAAAATCATAAAGGATTGAATGGGTAAAACGCAGGACCAGAAATTTTGGGCCAGGACGCAAATCCACACTGTATACATAACATAAAATATTACAAAAATTAAGTTGTTGCTAATGAATATAATATGAGTTATTCTTTGTTAACTTTTTACGGGACAGGCTGGTAACGTGTATAAACTGTAACTCTGCGGTTGAAGTCTAGTAATGAAGCCGTATGTCAGTTTGAGTCGTTATTGATTTGAATCCGATTAGGACTGCACCCAGCATAAACTGAAGTGAATAATAGAATGGTGTGGCATACGATAACTGTACATCAACATCAGAGCAATTTCGCTTTCTGGTGATCGATACTGTGAAAGCACATATATGTGTGCCTACAATGATGTTTTAGCTCTACCTCCACACTGCTCGATATTAAACATTTCTTAATGCGGGGCTATGAAATTTTAGGTATCATTGCATCTGAAAGAATTTCCGAACGGTTGCTTGTGATACTGCGTTCAAAACTAAACTACATACAGCCATTTTTGTTTTTTCTTAGTGAATTTTGTCAACGGGCATTCGGAGCAATTTTGTCTTAAAGTAAATATCCCATGTTGAGGTTATATCTGTATCAGCTTGGAAGTTTGACGCAAATTATATTGAACAAAATATTTTGAGGTTTATTTCATAAATTTAGGTTAGAATTAGCAGTTGTTCAATGCTATAGCCTTCTCATAATATCGTAGATATCAGTAATACTTACAATCCGTGAACGTTGTATACTTTTATCTTCATTTCTGTAATATTATTCATGTGTTGGCTGCTGTACGCGATATTACAAGGGAATAACCGTATCTGTCTTGACATATGGAACTATGCCTTCAGTTTCCACTGTGTTAATTGACGAATATGTCTATACTTAGAATAAGAGTCCACATAGTCGAATACAGTACAATCAGAATTAAGCTGGCCTGTCCACAGCCCTCCGAAAAGTGAGGGGAACTTCGGGAGTACCATGCTCATTCTCGAGGGAAAATTATTAATGGGGGATTAATTTTTTTGAAAAATACTAAATATCTCCATATTTTCATGCATTTTTACTACCTTGAATGTATTTTCAAGCTAAAAACGATATTTTAAATTATATAAATAGTGGTAATTAATGTTTAAAAAACAATTTGCAAACAAAACACAAATTTTCAGACATAAAAAATTTTTGGAATTAGTTGAACATGGGGGTTTGCGCCGAGTGTTGAGACGGACAGGGGGAAAAACTTAACGAACATGGGGGAATTTGGAAAGTGGTGCCCCCCTCTCGCACCTGCACTGTGAACAGGCTAGTTAAGTGCACGCTTAATCGAACGCACATGAAATAGAGCGATATTGCCATCGGTCAATCTTCAATTAAACGAAATTCGTAAAATTAAATGCGAACTAACATTTTTTATTAAATTATTTTTTATTTTAACGCGATCGAACTTCGTTAAATTAATCGCAAAATGCTCGATTCTCGTTTAAACGAAAACGAACAAAATCAAACGAACTTTGTTTTGAGCCCTTAATTTTGATTGTAACAATACATTGATGAAAATGCCTGCCTGTAGAATGAGTAATTCATATAGCAGAATGAAATTCATATAGCAGATTGATAGAGCGTTGCACCTGCTTGCAGTTGGGTTAAGATAATATATTTACGGGACTAATGCTCTTCAGTGTTACTTTCTTAACACTTCAAAATATTATTATGGCAATACAATTATAACTTGGATATTATAGTGTTATTAACTCAACCAGAAGACCATGGGCATCAACAAAATAGAAATTTAAAAGCTGAAAGCAAAGGTCTTTAGTTGGTTTTAACGCCTATGCTGTTTTGGAAAGTGATTTAGGCGACGCCATGATACAGTGGGTTAATTGTATCTGGGGCCCACCACTTTAGTCCCATACCGCATGGCGTAATGATTTTCTAGTATTAATGGAATGTAAACCTTGTAACGACGGTTTACTCCAGCTATTTTCAGATACTGACATTGGCCGGTTATGCATGCAGTTGTCTGTACAGCTCGCTCGACCCGGAGGCTCGAAAATTGAACATAAACAAGTTTCATTCCGGTGCAACTAAAATACTTGTCGTAACCGATTTGGCTGCACGTGGAGTCGATATTCCCCTGCTCGACAACGTCATAAATTTCCATTTTCCGGCCAAATCGAAGCTATTTGTGCACCGTGTTGGTAATTAGCACTGTTATGTTTTTTGTTAACGTTGACTATTACTGTAGTAGCTAATGTAGTAAATTATATATTACTTATTTCAAATCTGAATGGCGTTAATATAACTATATTATCGTTTTAATGAATCTGCCCCAAATTTGCACCGTATATTTTAAATTACTATGAGCAAATTGGAAAGTACAAAAACTGTAACAAACTCTGCTTTCGAATTTTCGTGAACCTCAAAAATTATTTTGGTAATTCATCGTTCACGGTTTGTGTGGGATTTTAGAACGTGTATATAGCGCACAATGTCATGTAAGAAATGGATTAATTTCGGCACTTCTGTACAGTTTGAATTTTGTATTATGCAGAATATAAACAACGTTAACAAGATTCCGTTGAACATGGATCATAATAACGTGCTTATTTTGAGAAACTCTCACAATACCATGGGTACCGCCACGAGAATACTGGTAGGGACCGCGCCTAAGCAGTTTTGGTTAGTGCTTTGTATCTGCAAAACGAATTTTTTAAATGTAAACTTCAGATTTGTCTAAGAACATGACTCCACTGTGCTTGGACACCGCAAGCCAAAATTTTTGGGGTCGCCTCTGGGCAATAATTTTTAAATAAATTGTGATTCATGACTTATGCATATTTATACTAAGCTATGTTAATATTTTTCCATAATCAAATTAAATACAACATTTGACACCATTTCTAGTTCGTTGTCTTTACAAGATTGTTACCTGTATATTTGAATTCTATACCTGCACTATGTATTTGTTTTATAGAAATATGAACAATCTAAATATTTTTTATCATTTTGAGTGTTCATTTTCTTTGTCAAATTAAAAAATTTATGCTACTGTTATAGTTGGCGGAGCCAGTGTGTTTTGCGGAAAATCTTAATAACAAGTAGTGAAACGGAGTGGAGATTTTGTGTTGCAGGGGTTAAATCATTTAAATTTCGCCTCTGTGTGTGTGATCGGCCATAACTCGGGAACCACTTAACCGGTTTTCATGATCTTGGGTTCATTCGAACCGGCATAGTTGATTTACTGTGTACATCCCCGAGCGTCTTTTGATTTGGATCTGTTTCCGGGGTCAGGTGTCAAAATGTGGGTTTTGCCTCATTTTAATACCGTTCACGGAAGCAAGGTTATTTTATCTTAGCTTTAGATTTTTTCTCTGGTTGGTTTTATTTAATAGTTAAATGATAAATGCCGATGCGACTATTTTGTTTTTCGATTAAGGCTCCGGTTCTGGATTTATGGGGTTTGAGGAACGGAAGTATGGCGCCGCAATGGTTTTTTACTCAGAATTTGAAAATTTGTTCTGACGTTCTGGGCGGCTGAAAAATTTCGCTTGAGGGTTTTCGGGCATGCGAAACTCATTGCCGGTGTTGGTTTTGCTCTGCGATTTTTGGTTGTATGGGTACGGGATATGGCGCCGCCATGGTTTATCAACCCAAAATTCCTAATTATACTGTTACGTCCTTGGAGGCTGATAGCTTGCGCGTGGTGGTTTTTTGGGGTATTAGAAACTTATTGCCTGTGTTAGTTTTGTTGTAACTTGTGCGGTATTGTGTGATATCCACATAATATGTGCTATATTATAGCATATTTACGTATGCTGTCGAGAGCTGATTGGCTGTACACGCAAAAGGCGTAACTGTACCTATGCTTCACTACGTTCTGCAATCTCGATAGAGTTACTAGTTATATACCTACATTTAGGACGCACTGCAAGAAGCGGAAAAACTGGAATAGCGTTCAGCTTAATTGGCGTCACCGAAACTTCATATTTAATTGATCTGTTCATGTTCCTTGGCAGGCCACTAACAGCATCAAAATCGAATTATAATGGTAATCGTAACTTCATTAATCATGATCAGAAATACTAATGACAAGCATAAGTAATAATTAGTATTTTTTAAGATTTTATTATTTTCGTCTATATGCAAATAGTAGCCTGATTTAACTAGTCTGTGATACTGGAAAAATATGGAATACAAAATACGTAATGATTTTTAGACTTTGTAGATTTTGGAAGTTATCTCTTGTTTTTTGTGCTTACAACGCGGGTATTAGTTTTGGTAAACATAAAATCTAAAAGTCCTCTTGTGATACTAATTTTCAGGATTTTTTGCACTTGTGAACATAGGGTCAGAACCTCAAGGTCAGCTCTGACCTCTAACAAGGGGGAGACCATAACCGGGAGCCAAAACTTCGAATTTTGCAAATATCGCCATTTTTTGCAAAATTTTGGCCATTTTTTGCAAAATTTTGGCAGAAGGGGGGAATCGGCAAAAATTTGGAGAAAATCGGCAAAAACTGGGCATAATTTTAGCAAAAATTAATCAACTTAGGCAAAATTTGTAGCAAAAATTTAAAAAAATGGGGCGAACCAAAATTTGTGGCGGTCAAAAATGAAAATTTCAGGGGTCGGGGTAGGTGTCCTTTTAGGGGTCAAACATGACCAGTGAGGGCTTCGCTTCACGTCCTTTCTCTCTATAAAAATCAAGAGTTAAAAATACGATGTTAACTTTCAGAATGATTTTCAGTGCTATAACCTGCATTGTATACTAATAATAACTATTGCGTTGACAGCAGCATCCGAAAATCATCGGCGTCCAGGAGTAAGGGAATAGTTTGTTTACTTAAATCACCGCTATCAACACCGAAAAACCGAAAACCGCTTTATGGCGTTTGTTCCTTGTGTTAAACTGGCGATCGAAACGGTTATGACTATGATGAACTCGTCACAGTATAAAATCAGGAAACTAAATAGTGCAAAACGTAATCTATTCCTTTTAGGTCAATCTGATAGCTACGAGTTGGGAGTGTTTTTGAGAAATCTGTTGCACTCATATTCAGAATCGCTTAGAATTTGGAAAGACGCCAATGTTGACCTGGTATGTGGCTATCGTATGGTATTTGATTTTAATGAATTTATTCGACAATTTTTTAACTTTTATTAATATTCTCAGTTTCTGTAACATGTATTTTTTGAATTTTACC
>JASANE010010220.1:0-14938 GCA_030248225.1 Trileptium ribeirensis
TATGGTTTGAGGTATAGGGTATGGCGCCCCAAAGATTCCTCTACCCCAAAATTTCAAAATTCGTTCTGATGTCTTGGGCGGCTGATAATTTTTACCAGAAGATTTTGTATCATGGGAAACTCATTGACGGTGCTGGTTTTGTTCTGTGACCCATGGGTACGGGGATATGAAGACCCATGGCTCGGGGTCAAAGGTCAAAATGAGGGTTTGTCACCCCATGCATCTTTTTAGTTTTTCGATTAAGGATCCGGTTCTAGAGTTATGGGTTTGAGTTATGGTGCTCCAATGGTTCCTCCACCCAAAATTTGTTCTGACGTCCTGGGAGGCTGAAAAGTTTCACTTGGGTATTTCCGGGCATAGGAAACTCATTGCCGGTGTTGGTTTTGCTATGTGACCCATGGATACGGGGGTATGGATCCCCAAGGTTCGGGTCAGAGAGCAAAATAAATGTTTTTAACTCAGTTTAGTACCCTTCACGGGCAAGGTTATTTTTACCTTAACTTTTGAATTTTTTCTGTGCTTGGTTTTATTTCATAGTAAATTGATAAATGCCGATGCCTCGTTTTTGTTTTTCGATTAAAGCTCCGGTTCTTGGGGTTTGAGGTATGGCACCCCCGTGGTTCCTCGACACAAAATTCGAAAATTGGTTTTGACGTCCTGGGTGGCTGAAAAGCTTTACTTGGGGTTTTCACCCATGGCAAACTCATTGCTGGTGTTGATTTTGCTCTGCGATCAATGGTTCTTTTTGTACGGGGATATGGCGCCGCCATGGTTCATAATTCATAATCCAAAATTCATAATCTTACTTTTATGTCCTTTGAGGCTGATAGCTTGCACTTGGGTGTTTGGGGCCATGGGAAACTTATTGCCGGTGTTAGTTTTGTTCTAACTTGTGCGATATTGTATGATGTCCACATATAACATATCTAAATATGCTATCGATAACTGATTGGCTGAGCATGCAAAAGGCGCAGGTGTACCTATACATCACTACGTTCTACAATCTCGATAGAGTTACTAGTAATAGCAGTTTCGTAGTATTCCGTGTACTCTATCACTGACTTACTGTGTGACGTGTCTAGACAAATGTTTAGCTACATGTTATCATATCTATAGCGCGAAAACAGCAAATAATTTGTCTCGGAGATTGTGAACGTCATAGAATGGATTTGACCGTGTCCCTGACACCATGCAAAACAAAGTCTATGGTGTCCTGGACACCATATAAAGGTATTTAAAACATGGTGATGGTGTACTGCACGCCATGTCATTAATGATGATACACAGGCTGTATGTTTCCACATGGCGAGCAATGTATAAGGTGAACGGTGCATAAGTAAAAATAGTGGTTATACGCCAAAGCTAACATGGGACAACCAAAAATATGCCTGCCAAAACATTTTTATCGCAAAAAGGATATTTTTTTATTTGATTCAGCAAAGGTTTGATCAGTATTTCTCATGTACGTATATATTTAACATTTAATGTAGTGTATTTCCCCCGATACTTAAAACATTAAACTGATTTAGCACAGTGTTGTTTATGGCATTTCTGGCTAAGCGTAATTCCAATGTCTAAATTTGTCTGTAGTTTATAAATATATAGAAGCGCCGATTCAAAATAGCCGTTCATTTTATACTGGAAGAAATTCGTTCTCAGCCGACAGTGAAAAACGTTACGTTATGACACAACGTTACAGTGCAACTTCACAAAGTGGATGAAGTTGAGAAAACATTTAGCCAGTGTCGCAGAATGACAAAGCTCTGGCATAGCCTAATTTTCAAGTAACCTCACAATTTTCCTGTAGCCTTTCATGTCCTTACTTTGACTAGCATGATCTGTTACTGAGTTTAGCTTTTAAAAAGTGAGCATTTGTAGAATTTTGAGTGAAAATTTTGAGACAGGATATTCCTAAGAGAAAATTGACACAGCCGTTTTACAAGTTTATACAAATCGAACAAATATACCTAACTACTAGGTGCTGCATTAAAACCGTTCCTAAAAGTGCCTTCGACATGGATAAAATATGTGCAAAGTAGAAGCTTTGTCTTTACGGCGCAGTAAAATTACCCTTAAGGTGCGTGTGTTTACATTACATGCGATTTGGTAAGATCCAATTTGGGCGTATATTATATAATGCGTTCACACCACGTCTGATCCGTTCCAATCCTACACTGCTTGCATAAATTTGTGGATCCGAATCGGACACGAATCGGATAAGATGGTGTGAAATAAATTCATATATGTATACACGCATGCAGTGGGTATACAGTTTGGTGGTCGTGTCGGATTAAACTGGGTGCAATGTAAACACAAGTCAAATCATGCGGATCCTGATGTAACATGAGGAGAAGTTAGGTAGGATCAGATCGGAGTGGATGTTATCGGGCGCAATCTCACGTAGAAGGCCTTTCGTAGGTTTTACAGCTGATTCCCGGACAATATCTTAGAATAACAAATCGAACAATATTAGTAATATATTTAAAATGGCTGCTCTATTGTGTAATGGGTATAGCTGATTTGTAAGTGATAAATGTGAAAAAATGTACTTCTAGCTCCAGAACGCAGTTTGAAGCACTTGACTAAAGTCAAAAGCAATGTTACAGACTGTAATATTTTTTACTGTATTTCGATGTGTACGATTTTAGCTCACATTCATTTAAACCGACAGTTAAATTCAAGAAAGTCTAATAATTACTCATAGAAGTAAACGCGGTGCAAGTAATAATGGTTTTGCAAGTCAATTGCTATCTTAGCGCCGTTAAACATAACTTGACATTTTAAATTAGAATTATTCAATTAAATTTAGTAAGATCTTTACTACAACGCAATCCTAACAGCGCAAATTTTATGCTATTTTTGGTGTTTGTACACAGCAGTACGTAAAAATGCAAGGCAAGCGGGTGAAAAAATATGTGGCAACTCGTTAACAAACGTTTCAAACAAATTAAAAATATTAAAACACATCGATAGTATATATATATATTTATGTAGCGTAGAAATGTTTTGAAATTTTAACGCTAAATTTTAGAGCACGTGAAAAGTACAAAGATTGTTCAAATCATATGGCAACCACCGGGTTTACAATCCGAACGGTTACGTGCTAATGATCCAAACTGATGTTTCCCTTCTTGTTTTAACTGAAGGTCACTTATTAAAATTTCTTCTGTTAAAATTTGTCATATTAACTAGTACACTGGCAGTTGGTATAAAATTGCGTAATCGTCGAGTTTGCTATGATAGCCTAAAAACCTGATGGAAACTTCGTAACATGACTTTCCGATTACTAGTATGTGTTTGGTTAATAAACTATTCCGATTTTGCTGTAGGTGTATGTCTGACAACCCGATATCGTTTGCTTGACAAACCCCTGTCATTTAAATATTCAACTTTATAGATAACACAAGTTTATCATGAATAGATTATTTGAAGCCAGGACTCTGTTTTACCAAATGGTCTATTTCGACAGTAACAAATGCTTAAAGTATCAGCCATGACGAATTGTACAAGCTGCGAATCGGTTTCTCGATTTCTGTATAGATTAATCGGAATGTAGCTATTTTATAACAAAGTCGTGGACATCTTCGACATCGAATTTGGGAGCCAATGAAGACGTTGACTGGGATTGCCAAATTAAACAGTCAATTAATGGCTTTAAAATAGAAAACAGTGGCCAGCCCGCTAGGGCTGTAATACCGTCAATAACATTGCTAAATTGCAGTATTATATAAGCGTTTTCGGTGCAGCTACAACATTACAATGTCGTTTCAGAACGGTACTAGATTTGAATTTCACTTAAATGATTGTACGAATTCTAGAAAATTTTAGTGAATCTTCTTCTTATTTCCCAACATATAGCAATTAAATTCCAAAACTCATAGCTTAACGATTTGAAACCAGTCAACCACTTTGGACTGTCGTTGTCCAACTAATGTGGTTTTACATTTGTTATATTTTTGTTTTGCACATCGCTTTATTGTTGTTATACACATTGGCGTAGCGACAAACGGGCAGCGGATGCGTCCCCCGTTGGAGGTGATCGTAGCCTCCCGAAGGATACCACTCAATTTCGTCGCGTGCAAGAATTTAAAACTCGAAATTTTGAAAAAATAAAATTATTTTTCACGCCTTAAGCACAAATTCCGTTCACAACCGTTATTTAAACGCTGCTAATAATTGGAATGTCAGAATACAACATTTTTAAATCCAATACTTATTTAGTTTCGTCTTTGGCGCCTCCTCATCATATTTTCGGTTTTGAAGCCAGATCAGGAGATGTGTTCACAGTATCTCCACTTCTGCGCTAATGACTTTTGCCTTTTTGAAACATCATTCTTTCGAATACATAAGCGGCTCCAAAATCACTCAGTGAACTTCCGCGACCGACTCGTACCGTGACATCAGTGCCCTGAAAAACCACCCGAATACTGAAGTTATTACGGTCGAACGTATTAAACAAGGCGAAGAGAAATGTATCGAATCGGTGTGCAGATGGAAATCCGAAGGAAAAGGAGTTATCGAATGCGAGTATATATGGTAGGGGATGTCGGTCTTTCTGCCAAAACAAGAGCTGTTCTTGGTGATGGGGGTGATGATGGACCGCTTGAATGCAGAACTGAGTTCCTGGATTGATCGACTTCAAGATTAAGATGAGTGCTTTCGATTTATTTGAATTTCTTGGACCTGTGGGTAATCCACGATAAGGAACTGCCTTTGAAATATGACCATTTGGCACAGTTCTGCAACGGGGATGTTATGGTAGCGAGTTTTCATCGATGTTGGGTACTGCAAAATGTTTCTGAATATGCGAAAACGAGAAAAGCATCTAATGACCATTGAGTCGCTAAAATTAATTATGTCTTACGTCAATGACAGTTTTCCAAATTTAAGAATTGCGCTCTTAATCTTTCTTACAGTTGAAGAATCGATTGCCAGCTGCGAATGATTCTGCAGCAAATTGAAACTCATTCTGTGGTGCCTGAGGGCCTCTATGCGACAAGGTGGCCTGAGCGCTCATGGTCAACTGAGTGCTTAGCTAGACACGTTTAATCTTATTGATATTGAAAGACTTATCGATGATGTTGTAACATTAAAGCCAGAGAAAAACATTCCTCGGATAATGTTTTTATTTTTATTCGAATCACAAAAAGTTTATGTGATTCTGATTTCATTTGCTGAATTAGACTGCTAGTACTTTTACCATGTGCCAATGGAAAAACACGAACATCTTGAACTCCTGTTTAATACAATTGACAAACTTTGTAAAAACCTAGTATCCGAGACGTGCTGTGCTACAGAGAACGGTTGCTATGATTGAGTAGGTAGAGCAAAATTTTTACTTGCCCTGGTGGTCGCATACCATCTCTTCACCATTTGTAATACGTAATTGTGTATGTGTACATACATATTAACTGTCGTTTCCCCGGTTACCAAGATAATTCAGGTAACAACCGATAGCAAGTTCGTAAAGGAACTGAGAAAAGCAAAACCACTAGAACTGTGATTCACACCACCTGAAAGAGCATACACATTATAGAGGCATAGTTGCGGCGTGTGGTTAGACTCTGGTAGCAGAACTTTCAGCGCCTTCCAATATGCACACCGCTACAAACCTCGACGGGAGATGACGGAAAGTAAACTGAAAATAGGTATCTCTGAAATTTCAAAGAATTATTTTTTAAAAAATTACATATCTTTGAAATTTCAAAGCTAATTCTTTGAAATTTGAATAATTTTAAAAGAATATCTGGTGGTGCAAAATTCAAAGAAATTTCTTTTAAATTTCACAGAATGTATTTTGAGTATAGTTGCCAACACTGATGACGAGCAAACAATATAAATTTGCCCAGTACCCTCTGAACCAGGTGGTGTGCGTACTTATATATATGTGCGTATATGCAACCATGTATTACTCTAGTTTTATTTGCAGCAGAGCGAGCAAAGTGAGTTTAGCTACCACTGAGGGTGACAGAAGGACAATCGCTTAATTCTTTATGTCTGTCGGCGTATTACGCATAACTCATCTTCGGTGGATGAATCTCGATAAAATATATATTTATGGATCACTGTGCACCTGAACATGGTTCATCGACCCTTTGTCGTATATACCTTTACGCATTTTAGCATGTGACGGCGTGTTTGTCTCTTCAAACTAGTGTCTATTGTAGTTTCAAGCACACTGAATATGAAGGTTTTGTAATGTTTAAATCATAGCTATGTTATACTTTGGCTAAATTATAACTTTTCAGGGGTTTCGTGGTTTTATGATCGACTAATCGGATTTTCAAAATGTAGTCTCTTAATTTTTGTTTAGGTAATGCATGCAACGCATCTATACGTTGTCTTGTACACAGGATACGAATCTAGAGTCTATCACATATATTTAATATTTTTATTCTAGTTTTCATTTGGTTTAGAGTCGACATGCAAAATTTCAAAAATATAGTAGTCTGTGGTCAGTTGTTCATTTATATATTGCTTTCCGGGCATTTAAAACGGTCTGTACATATATGTTTTAAGGTAAGTTGAATACTGTGGTATTGCCATGAAGCATCCAACATGACTGGACTATACGTTCAAGGGTTTGCAAGAGGTTTAAGCCCGACTGCAGAAGAACCACATATACAGAAATAATCTCGTCTGTAGTCACTTATTTAATTATGCGTTGTTTCCTGCGCCATCACATAAACTGTTAAATGTTTCCCGGCACGCAAAATAGGTGGTAATCTTTAACTCTTAGCAGACCAGGATTATAATGTTTCGGGGGTTCCATACATTTTAAGGTGATATATATACATCAAACACAAAGCCTGTTACAGGTGATTAGACATAATGAAAACAATTAGATGAAACCGCGCTCGCTACGTTTTATGCTCGTTTGCGAAATGATAGTACATATTATGCATTTACCTAACTATCGACTAAAACCATTTTTTGAAGACTGACAAATTAAAGATAAATTAATATAATTTAGCAGCGAAATATATATCGTAAAAACAATTTAAGACAATGAAGAAAAAAATTTGATGGTAGTAAAATTACCCTTGGGTTTTTTAGTTTATTGGGAAAACTACGAAAAATTTCACAAGTAGTAAAATTTCCAAAAATAATTAGTAACGATATCTGCACGATAATCATTAAGGCGAAACAATAATACTACTTACGCTACGTTGCTCGGCTTCGCATTTACACAAAATCGCTCTTGTATGAACTTAAAAATAATGCGCGATATCTTTTCATCGTTATGTCATTCAGACTTCGCGCAAGCCATAGTTTCCTGTTTTCTGTTTTGTATAAGATCTACATTTCGACATAGGCAATGTATCTGTAGCAAAAATATTATGTATTCCATACCCGAACGGAACAGACTTTGGAGAACTTTAAATGCCTCATTTCGACATAGGCAATGTCTCTAAAACGAAAATTTTATGTATCCTGTTCCCCAACGGAACATGCTTTGCAGTACTTCAAATTCATTTCAACATAAGCACTAACACAAAAATATTATGTACCCCGTACCCGAACGGAACAGGCTTTGAAAACGTCAACTGTTTCGTTTCCGTGTACACATACATTATATGAACGCTGTATCTCAGCAAAGCACTAGAGCAGTCTGAGACGTTTAAGCTAGGATCAATGCGCATGTCGCCGGAAAACTGTGAATTCAGCGATAGTTTGATTCAAGTTTGACACAAAATTGGAACATCGAAAATATGAATCATAGTCTTCTAACATCAGGTCTTAATCAACGACAAATTTGCAATTATTCATCATTTTTGTATGGCCATGTATCATTTTACATTTGCATTGAAAGATAAGTCGGGTTATTTCTAGAGTCCTTCTAGCTTAAATTTATCAATATTAAAGATACAGCAGTGTACCATTCGACTCAGCTCGACGAGACAGTTCTTTTAACATTGATTAATTCATTTCCAATTCATTGCCGTATTCATTTCCAATTTTTTGGTTACTAACGGTTTCAAAAAATTGAAAAAATTTTTCGATAAAAGATTTCATTATAATATTCGAATCCATTTGACAAACTGAGTCTCATGGTTCTAATATTGGGGCCGTGCCGTCCTTATTGATAAATTTCGGGCTGAGGAGGGGGATTCTCTAAGAGAACCACATATTTCATATTTTGATTATTTTCCCTCTATTAATAAAGTGCAAACATGCGCATTTATTTTCTAGGAAAATGTCAATGACCACCAAATTCCAACATCTTTTATAGTTTCAACATCGGTTCTCGATTTAAAATGAGTTCGTTTTAAATTTAGTTCCAGACAATAAAAATGAAATTGGTTGGTTTTAAAATGTCTGTTTTTAAATCGAGCGTATCTAAAAATCCTGGTTTTAAAACGAATAGTATTAAATAGACTTTTAGCAGAAATTTTAAAACACGTTTTATGTTAAACACATACAGCTATTGCTATTCTGGTTGATGTGAACGTTTGTTTTTAACTTTACTAATCTGATAGCAGAATAGCGGCAACACTATATTATATTATATTTCACTTAAGTGGAATCAAATATAGTGCAATCAAATGCACAAATGTGAAACCAAAATCAGTTTTGTTTATGGAATCAAATCGGGTCGATTAGAATCGACTAAAAATAAAAGTGGTTTTAAAAAGAGAATTGGAATTGATTTCGTCTGTCATTTTTACCATACTTATTGCTGCACACACCTTATGGTAGTTCCGTATAAATGATAAAGTTGTATTAGCTTTGCTAGATTCCCTCTACCTTATTAAAGGACATGCGTCATCTTTTCAGCTGCACTTCGTAAGTATTTTAGTTTGGAAAGTCAGCTAAACAGTCAATTTCACGAATCTTTCAATCCAAATAAAGTATGACGAGAACATTTTAGTCAAAACCAATACTTGAAAAAGTGACATATGATTTCTAAAGCTTCAAGTGACCAAAGTACACGGAGGTTTACTGAAAAATAAAATGATGTTTGATCCGTCTGATAAGCACGTCGCTAAGTAGAAACGGTACCCCATATCTGAGTAACTGTATTAATTTTGTTTCAAATATATATCAACTCCCTATAAAGTCTGTTATTAAAGCCTTTTAACAGAAGATCATAAAAAATCTCGGAAATAATTTTAAAGGAGTTCCTTCGGATGGAAACTTAATTTCAAATTCACAGATGTCTCCTATTGATTTGTATGCCGCTAATTTTTGTAAACGTGATCGATACATGCTCAGTGGTAAATAATGTTTTAAGCAATATCAGAATCAATACAATTGCTCACAATGATCCGGATATATGTCACAGAATATAGTGAGCTTATCTGAGTCATTATATTTAACATGAGTAGGAAAGGATAATAGGCCAATAATATTAGTATATATGTCATTAAACTCCAACACTCGCATTAATGTAATATGCCATCTATCTGGACACGAGGGGGTCAATTACAAAAATAAATTGTGTATTCAGGATATCCATAAATATAAGGATATACGTTAGCGATATGATAGACTACACAAGGGTCATGAGTATAAGCGGTATCAACGAGAGAAAACTCATTTCGTGATATCTTTGTTATGTATTCCTTTTCAAGTAAACGTGGAGTTAAATACCTTGACTATTAGCCGAGATCATAGCTTCAACAAAATTTCTAATTTTTCCAATAAACATGTCAACCTGTGTCCTCATGTAAGTAACAACTGTGGCTTTAGATAACTCGTAGTTACTCAGAGCAGTAGTTTCATTTATAGGTTGAATCAAATCGTTTTTAACGTTAAACACTGTCTCACTAATTAACTTTTAATTTGTTCACATTTTCTGACATCTGTCGTATTTCCTGACAGAAGATAATTGCAGCATGATGCACTGAAATATTTTTGTCTCTAATTCTAAAATTTGTGTCCTTTGTGCTATTTCTGTGCCAATGCCAAGTAAAGAAGTTGATCCTGACAACAATATGCCAAAAAACCTCTTTTATCATTCTTGGCTATTTGTTTTACAAATCAAGGAAAAGTCCGAACATAAGCGCTTCATTGTAACTTCATAGGAAATGAATCTGAAAACCCATGATAGTCTCTGTCAAGTTGGGCAAGTCTTTTTACAATTTTCGTGTTAAGATATACATTTACTGTACGTTCATAGTGTACCATGTTACTAATATTGGTCAAAGCAGGGTAACATTTATCATATTTGTTCGATAACCGATATAAAAGCTGGGTCAGACGCTGTGACAACAAGTCTCTCAGGTATGAGACCAATCCCTAGAGTGTTATGCATTTGCAATTTCCATTTTCTAACAGTACGTATGACTGCCGCTCTTCCTGTCATGAACAATGTAGATACGCATAATAATGCAATGCCGTAAAATGTGAGTTTAGGATTTGTGGTTATTGTGCCATCACAAGCAGCTCTTAGCATTTGCCTGTTTCCTTTTGCATTATTCTCTGTCTGAATTATGAGACATTTGCAGCGTAGAAATTGATCGAGAAAACTGAGTATGTTTTTTCAATTAACAATTGGTTTTTCTAATATTTTTTCTTTTTCTAATTAGAAATAGTTTATCGCAAATTGGTGGAAAGTTTTGAGTTATTAAAAATTTCAGAAATTTACCCTCCATGGCGACCTACCCCATAAACCGACAAGATCTTTCTATCCAAACCCGATTTATACTCGTCTTGTTTTTCTACCATCTTCCGGCGACCTTTGTTGATAATACCTGTAAGGCTGACCTATTATACTGCCAAATACTGTAGTAGTAGTAGAAGAAGCAGTAAATGCTTTAAAAACAGTATTGTTTTAGAGCATTAAGTTCACACATGTTCTAAATAGGATTATATCCTTTATTAGCATGCTTAAATTAGTAGCCATACTTGAGATTGTATTAGCCGTATGTGTTTTCCAAATAACATTCTTATGCTATCGAAAATATTTAATACGGCAGCTTGACAGATAGACACGGTTTTCATGGTTATGAACAGCTGTACTTTACAGACATGCTCTTGTTTAGCCGATTGAACATTACGCATTACATTTATTGATAAAATAAAAATAGGCGACTATATAAAAAGAAAAAAGTGTACACAAATTTATTATATAACACCGCAGTCAGCTGGATATTGTCTATTAATGGGAGCGATATCTTGTTCTATTGTGGAGATAAATTACCTATTTCCCAAGACTAAACCTAAGACTATCCACAAGTCACAAAACTTCAGAAAACTTAAAGAATGCACTAAATTTATGCCGTTTGGCACACTTAAATCCATATTATACCTAATCCATAAGAATTTGCTGCATTAGTCGCGCCCGGTGTTAAAAATGTGCACCTAGCGCTACAGTCACATCATACCCAGTTCCCTTTACCCAGTCCATTTTGCCATGTTCACTCTACATATCTGACCCCCCTTTGTTTTGGAAGTAAAATGAATTCCAGGGAGAAAAACGTGACATAGTGCATAAGAGTTCGGACATATATGACGGATTCATTGCATAGTAGTTATAGCGATAAATTTAGAGGCAATTTAACAGCATTTTTTGATCTTGTCGCAATAGCACAGCATTAATATGTTATACGCTTGAAATTGGTAACCCTTTCATGCCCGAATTAATTTGTATATCGTGCAATGTTTGACAAACTCAAGCCTGCGCCAGGGATCGAACCCGAAACGCACGGTTGAAACTTGTGTACGCAAACCACTGAGCTATCTGAGAGCTGTTGCTCGGTTGCTTAAGGAACCTCACTATGCGAGCGAATAACAACGCGCGTTCAAACGTACAATATACGACAAAACTCAGTAAACACAACGAGTCGCAATGTGCGTTGGGTCCATTTGGGCCTAGTGGGCATGAGAGGGTTAAAGCGGAAATGTAAGGATATACGTAAATTTTAGGCGTTATATATTTCTCAAATTTACATAACACGGTTTTCTTAAACATAGCCGCATAAAATTCTGAATTTCAAAACAAAAGTAAAACAATTTTAGTTAACCAAAGTAACAATCTCGGGAATTTATCACCGCATTTTGGACATAAAACTACCGCTTACCATTAGTTATAGATCACTTCACTTTACCGGCCTCATGCACTTTTGGAGAGTTTACGACGTCCTTGTCTGTAAATTTCAATCCCCTTATAATGAGTAAGCCGGATAATTATCTTGTTAACTTTTGATAGCGGTTTCTTCGCCAGCGATCTCTCGCTGCCCGACAAGGCCATGATCGCAGCCGATCTCCCTACCGCCCAAGCAAGCACCCAAATGGAAGCTCGTCGGCATTCAGGGAGGTTGCCTTCCCCGTGCCCAGCACGGGAATTTGTAGCGTCCTAAAGTGTCGTAATTTGCACTTTTGCGGGGCCTAGTAAAATGAAACCTCCTTGTGGTCTACAGCGCCCACTAAAGGAAACTGCCTAGCGGCTTCTACAGCGCCCAGTAAAGGAACCGCCGAATTTCTTCTGCAACGTCCACCAAAGACGAATCGTCTGGTAACATCTACGGCGCAAAGTACACTAAACCGCTTACAAGCTTTTACAGCGTCTAGTAAAGGCAGCAGCCGCGAATCGCTTAGTGGTATCTACGCTTACGGTGATCACTAAACGGAATTTTCTATTCTTGCAAGAGGAGCATTCCTCGGTACTCGGGGTTGTGCTAAATATTTTGCGATTTCTTTCCGAAACACGCCGGTACCCTCTACCCGCGGGCTCAACATTTGAGCCCATATCCGGCCCGGCCCGCGGTACCCGTACCTGCACACAGCTCTTAACTGGTCTCGACTGCTATTATATGCAAACACCTGTTTCCGAAATATTAGGCTTTACTAAAGTTAAGGTGACCTCACCGACCATCCTATTTTGCAATTTCACCTAAAAATTGTTACAGAACAATTTTTGGTCATTTGAAATCCGGAATAAAGCTCTTCGCAGACACCGCTTGCAACATGTATAGCCATTTTACGTGGGTGAAAATTGAAGCAAAGGTACCTAAATTGTTAGAACGAAAATTTGTTGAACTCGAATTATGCGGGAATTGTTCGCGTACTCCGAGAGCTTAACTGGGATCGATTTGTTTCTGACATAATTTTTTCCCTTAAATTTGTTCGGGAACGCCAAATTATCCAAATTAAAAATGGACTAAACATTAGGGAACACAATTGATGCAATTGAAAATCGTAAAAATTCTGTTCGATAACAAAGTAATAATTTCTGGCACTTGGATTTGATTTTGTAAATTTTCGGTTGGCGGAAATCGAACGATATTAAGCTCTTTTTCGGTACAAAGTGTTTGCGATTCGATATCTGTTATTACAAAATAGGTTGGTTGATGGAGTCACGTCAAGTTTATTCAAGCATAATAATTTTAGCGCTGTCTGCGACGAGCACATATTGCTTCCGTTTGGAACTATTTTGTTCTAAATAGTTACTCTCTTCGAAACTTAGAATCTTATAGTTAACTTCTCCAGTCCGAAAATGGCCAATTTTGAAGATCCATCGACAATGTGAGGTACTTATATATTCGACTCAGCTCGACATTCAAAAATGTTCAATTTGGCAATATATATGACTGCTATTATATGCAAACACTAGATGCTACGCTGTGACCGTTGCGTTAGCAATGCCACTTAATTTACAAAAGGTTTACGGTACTCGTGTAAGTAAGAGTGGGAAATCCAGCGGCTTGCGACGAACACGAAAATTGCTGAACGATTTTTTTTTATTATCTGCTTTTTGAGTGCAATAATTGGCCTTGAAATATGTGGTAGCCATCTTAAATTTTCTGGCATATAGATTGATCGATTGAATTAAAAGTGAAAACACAAAATATATGTAATTTTGGATTTAAAATATAGGATTTGGCCAGGTAATTCCGTTATATAGGTGGAACCATTAGTAAGTCAACAACAGCATGGGTATTTTAACATGGGACAGATTTTTCAAAATCAAAATATTTTATGGTATTAAAATTGTTATATGTTTGTGTTTAATGATGGAATCGCAGTTAAAATGGACGGAAAACCCTAAATCTCCAGTGAATCTGTAGATATATTTTGGTATTGTAAGAACATAATTTAAGAAAATAGATATTTAAACGGTGTTTCGTTCATAAAATAACTGGATACAGCGCGGAGACTGATTGGTTAGCAATATCATTTCACATGTACCGTAAAAATTTATCATAATTCAGCAATCATTCCCAAGTAATATTTGATAGCAGCAAAATTACACTAAATTTCACAAAAGCGCAGGCTTTTCATGGCTGAAAGGATGTTTACTATTTAATTTGCACAATTTTTCTATTTAATGGTATATGTGCTAGGAACGTCCATACCAAATTGTACCAATTAATCCGAAGTTATAAACAACAACAACTCAACCGACAATGTATTGGTTCAAAACATGGGATTTTGACAATGTTAGGTCTCATGAAGGGCTTGCTCGGTTTATACCATTACTATAGGTAAGTTGGTTTATACCACGTACGTAAAAAATTCGTAACGCCTTATGTTTGCCCCTTACTGAGTTATGGAGGGTAACATTTTAATCCGGACTGATTTGGCCCCAAATAAAGATTTTGGTCAACCCTCCGGCTTGCAAACAAAAGGAAATATAGGCAAATATATAGTTTTCCTTGTATGTATTCGTCCAATCGGTGCTAGAATTATAAGTTTTGCAATAAACATTGTGTTTTGTTACTATATATTGCAGCTAGGCAACAGGATAATCTATCTTAGCATAAATTTATTCAGATAAATGAAAAACTACATTTTGCTAAATTTCTGTTTGTTAATTGTTTGCTGCGAATAATCGCCTGTTGTCGATGGTCATTTTCAAGACGTACCCTGGTCTTTATAATGCTCACGTTAATGTTTTCGGTAAAGCTCAAAAAGTTTTACTGCTGACGGACCCGTTCACCGGGACGGGAGAGGTTGTCCAGAACATTCATATAAATCATGGTGGTAGTAAATT
>JASANE010010222.1:0-66770 GCA_030248225.1 Trileptium ribeirensis
AGCGACGTTATTTCCGAATAATCGGAAACTACCGTAACCCATTTGTTTCAGCTTACTTTGGTGACCATTAAGCTATAGTTAGCTTGAACCAGGTAAAGTTGATAGTCTTGAGTTTGATCACTTTCCGACCCCTTAAATCGTCAGAGGCCTCCTATTCCCGGACGGTCTAAATTTTGAACTTTCAATGGGGAAATGGGCTATTGGTCGAGTTCCGTTCGGGTTGTCGGTCCTGGTTAGTTACGCACTCTTCCTACATTCCTCGTCCTTCTAAGTCGAATCAAATTATCGAAACCAGTTTCCTCTAAGCTCACTCGCGCCTTATCCAGTTATGCAAATATAAAACATATCATGCAACGGCAAGTTATGTCAATGACAGAAACATAGCAACGATAAAAGGCATGTAGCAATGAACAACACAACAATCGACAACCATGGCACCCTGTTACCCACGAAAATTTCGGTCCTGTACACCTTGTTTAGCTCGAATTGAGGACGTTGAAGCAATTTTGACGCCGAAATCATGTGAGAGACGCGTAACGGGCCAGAACGGGCCTGTTACACAAGTAGGACGACCAGATGCACAGTCGTACAAAATGTATTTTGATGGTGAGCAACTCTGTGAATAAATAATGAAAGAATTACACAATAATTACCCACTGAAATAAGTTATTAAGAAGGTTATATTATTTAATAACCGAAAATTACTCGATGGTACGCCTAGACAGTTGCATTAACTGCCATTGCTTTCTAATGTTGGTTAGATAGAATAACGGTTTAGATCAAGCGAATCTTGCAACTTATGAACTCGATAGATATCAATTCTTCGTAGTGGAACTTTAAAACTAATCAGTGTATTTCTCGCAAAAACTCAACAACAACAACTTTTGATTATTCTATCTGGAAACTATTTCGACCGTAGCCATGTTAATGTCGACATGAACTCAACAATCCTGGCACACACGGTACACAGTAAAACCTTGAGATAAATAGAACCAAGTATTCCAAAGCCATAAATTATAGCGCGAAATATATACGAATCTTGGTCCAAAATATTGCTGTTGGCTTTCCATTCCGTAGGTTGGATGATGGTGGTAAAATGTGATAATATAGTATGCAGCTTACTGCGAACACAATATCAAAATATAAATCAAATATTGGTTGTAATTTTCAACTACGCAAATTCTGACATAGAATTGGTAGTTTTGGTTTCCTTACGCAGCTGCTAAAGCGGTGATCAGCAATATTTGTTGTAAAAGTGGAAGTTGATTAACCGTTGCTAATGGAAAATGAGATATTTACACCGATACAGATGTATGATTTTAATTTTAACCAATCTGTGGTAAAAACAAGGGATATTCGGCAATTCATCATGAGCTGAAGTCGTTGTTGTAAAAAAATCTTTGAATTAGTGCAGTATTAACCATACATCCACGAGGTCCGAAATCCCAAGGGGATAGCGTGAGGCTTTCGGCCTCCCCATGGGGATCAGCCGGTTGACGAGTGGGAACGTCGTCAGACTGGATAAATTTTTGAAATTTTATGAGAGTTAAAATTTTGCTTAATCAATTTTAACGCATTAATTTTTCAATGCTTTTGCTTTGTCAATTTTCCACATTTCTGTCAATTTCCCCAATTTTTGAATATTTTTGCCACAAATTTTCGGCCGCCTTTCCGCACGAGGGGAGATTGCACAGTTTCAGGGGAAGGATTGGTCTACCTCGCAGAAGGACAGGGCTAGCTCGGCGTCGCCCAAAGGGAGTGGAAGGGGGCTCTGAGCCTTCGAGAGATAATTCACATCTACTCCATGAGTATGCATGTGCAGTAACCAAGTAACAGGATGCGGCACAATTACAATACGATAACTGTTTATTTCTCATTCGGCACGATTTATGGTGTATCAATAATTGGTGTAAGCATCTGTCGCGATCTGTTTATGATTCCTAGGCGACGGTTATCTTTGCGTGTAGCTTGGAAGAATACGTGTATGGAGTTCAAGAATTACAGGGCTCAGACGTATGTTTTACTGAATTAATGTTTTCCATTTACATAGGATATGCCCTACGGGAGCGATAACTATGTATTGTTTGTAAAAACATTTATATTCGAGCAAAAGATCACCTATATATAAAAACGGTGTGTAGGAAATGAATATATATCGAAATTAAATAACATATAAAAAGTTTGGGGTTCATTGTTTTGAATGCTTGCAGCTAAGACGTCTTAGCACTACTTTAATTAAATGAAGTGCGGAGGGCGGTCCGCGTATTGGCGCTCCAAGTTGTGAAAGACCTTAAGTTTACTTTTAATAAGTACGAGCGAACGGCCGCAAAGGGCACTACTTACTTATCCTACGGGAATGCTTTGTGTAATATCTTTATGGCTGGTCAGGACCTAGCCCAGCGCAGCCTGGTTTGCAGTTCAATTTTTTGAGATGTCGTTGTCTGATCAAAATACCGAAACTAGTCCCATGAATTATTCTGGTCATCGTGCTGACAGGGAATTGCGAATGCAATGCTGTAAAAACCGGACACCATAATGTTCGTCTCGGTAATTGCCTATCAAACCGGAATTGGTGGTATATCAGGTCATGGCCCAACAGCGCGAGACAATGCTTACCGCCTTACTATAATACTAACTCACAATAGTTATCAACGCCTTTGGCTTTTCAGCGAACTAATATTTTATCGGGTATGGAAGCTCGATATCATTAGCAAACGCGTATTCTTTGGTGCCTTATGGAAACGTTGGTTACGACGACAATTGTTTATCGCATAACCAAAAATGAACACAACATAGAAATAAATGACGCTATTTACAAAACAAGGCTGCGCCGAAAAACATTCATTATGATACGCACAATGCTCTAAACGCTCCGAACGGACAGTTAACCGAGTAGGGCGAAAAATCGGAATTATGTGACCTGTGGGAGTCTAAGAATTGATCAGTGTCATGTGAAGCGAAGTGTTAAAGCTTAAGAGTCTATGCCAAACCCATGGTACTGTTTCGCACGCCACTCACGTCCTTCGGTACCTACTACCCATAAATAAGAAGGCAGAAAGCACGTCTATAACATACACACACGCTCGGCCCATCCTTGCGCGGAACCGCCGGGAGCCCAGTACGGCTCGAAGAAACTACAAAAATCGCTAGTAGACAAGCAAAATCGGTGTTGAAAGAAAGGTCTCCCTGCATCACGCGGAGCCGAGTTTTACTGATGCAGCTATTTGATGCAAACCTACCTAACTAAAACATATGTAAAGTAAAAGATGAGCGGAAAGCAGAATAATCAACGCAACGGGATTAAAGAGAAACCAATTGCGTAAAGGCAACCAAATGAAACGACCTAACGCTGACAAACCTGAGACCACACTGAGCTCCACGATGCGACTGCGCATCACCTTTTATATGCTGGTAACCCTTATCTAAAACCGGAAAATCACCGCATATTCAATATCAGGTGGAAGTTGAAATTGTGGAACTGATATGCGCTTGGTAAGTAGATGGATTGTTATCTGAGTGAATATATCTACCACATTTTATTATTATTAGTGGGGTAAATTACTGACGAAATAAAGAACTTAAGATAAGAAGAATCTTCGGCTGCCATCGGTTTGCTTGTTGTTGGGCGACGTTGTTGTGTTTGCTCACCGTCGCCCAGAGGATAAGAAATTTTCTATGAAGAGTATAGGGGTGTGGAACCGAAGTAAGCTTGAAAGCAGAGTCATAAAATTCTAAATCTAAAGTGAAAATTTTTCTCATTTAGATACACCAAAAATGGTAGAAATCTCAAGTAGATTTATTAAATAGCGCAAAAGAAACGGCAAGACCAAGCCGATGCATCTGAGGAACAATTGTATACAAAATATATTAATGAACACAACGGTGCAATAATATAACATGGAATTTACAAAATTTATGATTTTACACCGGCGCGCGGACCTGGGGCACTGGAACCATGATGTTATGTCACGAATGGCCGATTGATATAAGAACGTGACGGTGCTGAGGGAATGCTTTTTTGCCTGGGACGACTTTCCCTCACACAAGTATTGTGAATTATATCGCTATTTTCTGCGCTAGCATACTTGCACAGGTAACTAAACTTACGGCTACATATAGATATAGAAATGAGCCACGGTGGGCGCAATTTCCAGCTACTGTGAAAACTGAAGTTTAATTGATCAATATAATGTGAAGAGACAAATGCAAATCGAAATAGTGTCGCAAATCTTGCCGTCTAGCTATGTAATAAAAGCACGCAATTTAGCAGCAAAAATATAGTTCAGTACGAATGGAAATTACCAACTTGACTGAAAACATATTCAGACTTTCAGTGTCACAATCTTGCCTTGCACATAGCTAAAAGAAGTAAACGGTGATAACATAATAAACAATTATATATTTGCTTCAAAATACTTTTATGAATTATACTTTTTTACATAATGTTGTAGCTTTAAAAAAATTGGTGTAGTTTCGTGGATTTAAACCACTAAGGTCAAATGAAACACTGTACAATCAAAGTATCAAATGTTTAAGAATAATTTCCTGGAAATGAATTTTGGCCATAAATATTTGGCGCTATAATATTACATCCTTCGTACTATAGTACCAAATATTTATGACTAGCTATTCTTTTGCAGAGATTATGGGAAATAACTTACTGTGTAGTTGGAATAATCTTACATTTTGAATCTGATTCCGAATTAAAGGTAACAACAACGATGTTTATTTACCGGTCAAGCTAGCCTAATAACACAGATACGATTATGTAGTATATCTTACACCATACGGAACAGCAGTACTAAGGCCATATACGTAGAAAAGCTGACATAAACCCAGTAAAAACGAGAAGAGTAAAAAGCGTCTAATCTCTTACAATTAATCTCTGAAGTTCACCTAAATTACACATTATTTAACGATCAATATCGCACAAGCGGCTTTGGACATAGCCTTTGATTTGATTGTTTCATTGCAATGATGATACTTTGGCGGCGGAATTATTTATTTGTACCCCACACTTTTATTTAAAAGAAATATCTAAACCTACTAAACGTGTACAAATAATTGCTTCTGCAGCATATATCTTTTAACGTTTTCGTACATTCTCTAGAAATTTAGTCCTGCTTGCCTATTTTTATTTTCATTCGTCTTATCTTCAAACTTGCGGTGCCCAAGAGGTTTGCATAAAACATCTTGTTTCTAGATGAATTATGCTTTCCTTTGTCTCGAAGGTAATAATTTTAAAAACGAAGTTTTTGGTTGCGCGCTATATTCTTTATGGAACTAGAATCGTTATGTATCAAAGTCACCGAAATCAAACATTTGTGGCCTGAAAGTTGATTTATTGTTCTTATTTGTTAACTTAATCAAAGGGGCATGAAAATTACCGTACTGTATTTCTGATAAATCCGTTACACTGTATAGCAATCGCAGAAATTGAATCAAATTTAATGTTTCAGTTAAAGATATGTCAATGTGGATGATGTTTACAAATAGGTTTTCAAATGTATCAGTATATACTTCGATTTTACTAAATTATATTCAAATCTATAATTTGAATCTCTTCTCATTATACTTATAACATACATTAGATGTAAAAATATAGTAATATGTAAGCAAGAAAGAGGTAGCCCAAAGCCAGATGTTCGTAAATAGCTAACTTAATTATTTTTACCATTTGCAATGATCGTGCTTAAATAGATATAAACCATAATAAATAAAACCATAATAAAACTAATAATAATAATAATAATAATAAAAAATAATAATATAACCATAATAAAAAATATAATATAATCAGCAATTATTATTAGCTCTTTAATACAAGCAAAACCAGCATATTTTATTACATAGTTCAATTATATACGTTTGACCAAGAATTGCGCTTCTGAATTTTTTGTTTTCGTTACTATTTTAGCGGTAATATTCCTGGTCAACTTCCTTACTTAACAGGTCGAGCGTGTCAAGACTGCGTAAATCCGGCAAGATGTACGTCGGATGGATTTTGCGGTAAACGTTGAATCATTATTAATCATAGTTTCAATATGCCGTAGGATCCAATAGGTATCACGGTAACTTGAAGTTTTTTAGTATAATTAGCAGAAATCTCTTTATGTGGGGCTAAACAACCGCCAGCTGCCAAAGTTGTCAAACCTTTATCGATACACAAGGTAAGATATAAACGTTAATCATAATACTAAATTGAAAATTCAACATGTTTCAGCTTTGGTAAATAGAAGTAGTTTATAGCTTTGTACAGGTACTGGTAAAATGGCAGGTACAGGCTGGTCAAGTTTACTAGTGGCTCAACTCTTGACCAACGTGCAGTGGATACCGTTGGGCATATGAAACCCGCATCTTGCACATGTGTACCTAATCAACTGTCACGAAAATCCTTAAGTGTTTCGTTTTATAGGTCGCTGCCTAAAACACGCAATGGTTTCATTTTTACCATTTATATCCAAAAAAATCGGCGATATCCTTTAGGATATTTTAGGGAGGGAATATTTGAAATATTTATTAACTTAAAATTTTCCCCAAACTTTGCCAATTCCTGATAAATTTTTTCTAATTCCTCTCATTTTTTCCTATTTTCACCCTATATTTCCTATTTCTGGCAAAACATTTTTCGCGTCTTCGGCCCTCGGAGAGTGGGCAAATTTGCTTTGGGAGTCCGATGCTTAGAAGGGTAACCTTTATACTAGCGTGGTTGTTTGTTCTGTCGAGTCAGTTCGCGATCACAAAACCGATTAATGAATAGAACGTCAATTTTTCCCGTATACATGTGTGAAATTGGCAAATGTACGCGTACAATTATTCCGTTCGCACATTTTTGAGCACCATAGACGTTCATGAGGTTGAAAATACTGACAGCGGTGGTGTGCGGTGAACCGCCAAGGAGGAGGCTCATGACACATGTATTCCCATTATGCCTGCGCCAGTGTTAGTAGTTTATGTGTAAGACATTGGATTTCCCTCATCGTCGTTTCTTTTCTTATTCGATTAGAGTAAAACTCTTACAAGGTCTTTTCTCCGCCGACTTTGCGGTACCAGTACCCACCGTTGTGGGTTAGCTATATAGTAGATAGGGAAATCTATACACTACATGCACGACATGGTTTTGCGTGCAGTGCTATGAGTATAGCGTATTATTCGTTGTATCTAATTACAAAGAGGGGTCCGATAAACTTAACCACCGCGTACACAGCAACATGCGGCAGCCACTGCATACAGCTTTACAGAATAATGTATATAATGCTGCTTTGTAGACAACGTAAAGCGTACAGTTGCTGCATCGTAAACTGCCACCAAAGCGCGGTCAAGGCAAGGCTCGCCATTTAACGTGGTCATTTAGATCACGGACTCATACAGTAACAGATATAACAATTTTAAGCCTGTATTGGATAAATGCCAATATACCAGATTTCATTACAACAAAAAATGTGTTCTTGCTAAATGTATCTTTGGATGAAAGCATACCAATGCATCAATAGGTATGTGTGTGCTGTAAGATGTTTGACGGAGGATCAGGATAGGTATAACCATACAAGGACCGAGATCCGAAGACCAAGCGGTGGAAGGCTGTTGGCAGAGGGATAGCCGCGGCCTCGGGCGGGGGGTGGAGCCTGATGGGTAACCCCTACGCCCCATAAGCATGTAAGGTTATAAAAACGTATTAAAGTTTATTGTTTGGTGGTTTTATGCTTTGCATGGAATTAGTCTATATATAATTAACTGAATGTTAAAAACAGCGCTATACTGTCAACGTTGGTTATGTTTATTTGCAGATAGCGACGAATGTCCTGGGCTGCTACCGCCAACACCATCTCCTCCAACCTCTTCCACAAGTACGTTTTTGCTACTATAAATACAACTGTGCAATGAAAATCATTTCATATTGTGTTCTTGTCCCTTTCGTCGTTCGAGTCTTAAGTATTGGGCATCCTACTTAATGTAAGCTAAAAGGCGCGTCACTGTGTACTTTACAAATGGCTGAGTCAAATATGCTTGTTGAGTCGGTCCCAATCTGTCTCACTATCATTGAGTACATTTACACACAGTCTGAGTCAATAATTCTTTGATTTAGCAAGTGAGTCAATCTTTGATTAGGGGGAACGAATCTGCAGACATTCTAGGTCACAACGACTCAGACTCAGTTCAATTTGACTCATCTACTGAGTCATGTTGGGACAGTCAGCAGTTTAACATTATGTTCGACAATCACATTCCATTCAGTGCTAAAAATTTGTTTGTAATGAACAACTTTAGTATTAATAGTACAATTAAACAAAAATGACAATTATCTAATACTGCGCAATAAAAAATAATAAGCCAAAATTACCAAGCAGCAAATGTCCTGAAATTTTACTTAAGAGTTTTCTAGAAAACATTATCTTGACATAGAGATTAAACGAATATAATTAGATAGATGTCGCTTGTGCCATAGATAGCGTATATAACCGACGTAGGTCTTTAATGCCGGACGTGCTTTGCAGGTCTTTAATGCCAAATTGTCGTAAAGATAACCTGCGCTGACGCATATATTAACACCTAAAACTACTTAAATATATAAATTTTGTAAAATCATTCCTTTTGATTGTGCCTATATGCTTTCGCGCTCTAATCGACTATTAGAAAAGACGATTATGTTATTACATGGGTGTTCTTAAAGAAGGGGTTTCACACAAGTGGAACCAACCCCTAAGCTATAGGTATCCTTATGTCTTAGGCCTCGCATCGTGTGCGCGAAATATTTGAACAATTATGACCAAGATCACACAATTATAGAAAAATTTGTGATAAATGTTGGAAGTTGTAGAGAAAAATTTGGAAAATGAAGACACATATTGGTTACAACCCTACCGTACACCCTGCACAAAAAATCAATTTCAATAAACAGACGGACCTTCGACACCGAGCTCAAAATAAATCTGTCTAGACTGCGCCTGAATTTATAACTTGTTTCTGTTTCATATAGAAGTTCCATTCTTGTTTAATTTACACGTTGATTTCACGAATCAACAAGTCTCATCGCAAAACTGTGTTTGATGTTGTCTGTGCAAAATTTTGGCTTGCCTAGTGAAGCTCACATATATTAAGACACGGAACAAACAATTTTAGCAAGAGCTAACTTCGTTGTTTGGGCATTCAAATACAATTAGAAGTTCAAGGTATTTGAGATCACAAAGCTACAAGATAAATTGTAAAGAAGGTTTAGTATTTTATTGTCAACTAAAATTTAGTTAAAATCTGAACAAAATTTGATTAACTTTTCGGTGTATATGTAATGAGAAATGCCTTATTTTGACGCCAGTTTAAGTTGTACCGTCTAATTGAAAATTTTTAAATATAGGCGGTCCCATAAGTAACGTCCCTACTTCAAACTGATGCTGAGGTTGACATAATGTAGCTACAACCCTCATACATTAAGGAAGTATAACGGAACATATAAATATCTACCCATAACAAAATGTCTGATATTTTAATTAACTTGAATCATCGAATAACTTCAGCAAGACTGTATTTAGTTAACCAAAATAGCCGTGAGGTTGTGCGACAATGGTGCCGGCATTTGCTTTCTAGCCCTATATCGTGGAAGTATTGATTCAATTAATATAAGGTTTCATCTAACAGGTTCCGTAGCTGACTTGCGCCGAACAGATGGGCCACCGATGACATCTGGTGATGCTCATATAGCAGATATTACCTACCATTTTGGCAATAATCCGACAAAGTCAATTCGTCGTTGTGCTGTTGAAACTGGCATTAATAAACCGACTGTTTTCCAAATTGCTAAAATTCTGGGTCTAAAACCTTTATACCACGTTAGTTAATGCTTGAATGAGGATGATTATGATCGCAGGGTTGAATTTTGTGAAAAATGGCTACAGCGTTTCGACGATGATCCAGACTTAGCTGGTGAAGTCATTTGGTCCGACGAATGCACTTTTAAACTGAAGGGCCACGTCAACACGCTGGGTTTTTGACATGGAGAAAACCCTCATAACAGTTTTGAAAACCATATGAATACCCCTGGACTAACAGTATGGGTCGGAATGTGGCCTGGTGAATTTTTGGGCTGTTCTTTTTTGATGGTACTGTGAATGCAAACAACCATCTAATGATGCTGCGAAATGAGTTTTATACTAATATTCAATACAGGCTTTACTTTGTGCAAGATGGCGCGCCTCCTCATTTTGCAAGGGCTGTGCACCGTTGGTTCTACGAAGCCATCCATGACCGTTGGCTAGGACGCCGAGGCCCAGTCGAATGGTCTGCTCGTTTCCCTGATCTAAACACTTCTGTTTTTTCTGTGGGTAGTATCGAAGGAGAATGTATACAAACACAAAACACAAATACTGTCGTGCACGAAAGAGGTTATATCGGAGGAGTTCTCCCTTCTGTTCTAGAACCTGACATAGTTCGAAAAGTCTGCCAAATGTAAAAGAATACATTGATCTTGGAGGCGCCCAGGTTTGGATTTAGGGTAAGTATTATTCATCAAAAACCGTTAATGAGAGCACATGCACTCGATATATTTATTATTTGGCGTGCTGGGGTCAACTTAATGCTAGAGCGTTACTTATGTTACACCATATATATATATTCAAGACAGTACGCCTTTCAGAATATCAGCCGCTTCATAACATATTGGATAAGAAGGTTGGATTTCTAAACAAGCCTCTCACGATATCTTATAAATTGTATTTAATATTGCGACAAAATGTTATAAAAAACCATAATTTGCTATTCAGTTGCCTCTATATTTAGAAATGAAGGCAAATACATTAAATAAAAGACCTCAAATCTTTGATTCGTGAACTATAGTACATAAGCGATTCCAACCATCAAGTGTCTATAATGGCTAATGAAACGGTGCCTTGACGAATCTTGAACAATCATGGCAAGATTTTGTACAGAAACACATTAAATTAAATGTAAAGCCAAGTAATCATACATGGTTTCGTCTATACCTTAAAAAACTTGAATAATATTTTTATTTTATTTTTTGTTGATACTGTGAATATTTTCAAATAATTATTGGGACATGAACTAGAGATCTCTGTTGGATATTTTGCTATAGATAAAATGCAATGCTATAATATAGTTTTAAAGCTGTTATATTATCTAGAACTTCGACGTAATATGTTGCATTAACATATATTTTGAAAACCAGCTATAATTAAACGTTTACCCATGGTTGTACTTAATGAACTAGGTCCACCAATAGAATTCTAGTTTTTAATTTTTATTACTATACTTATTCCTCTTTGTTAGGGAGTATCAGTCTGCCTATAACGACCTTTAGCAACAACGATGTTTTGTTGCATGTGAAGTTTTAATGATAATAATGAAATAAATATTCTTTCCGCAAAGTGGGGCGACCCAGACTGAAAGCTTTTGCACTATGCTGTCTTCTCATAAGCTGAGAAAGCAAGTAAAAAACTAAAACCTCCGAGTTGATGAAAAACTCGTTTTCAATGTCCTTTACCCCTGAATAATTTTAGAACAGCAGAGTTGCAAAGGTGTTGGCGTAATTTTCATAAGTGTTGATCGTTCGCAAGTGACAGGTAAATAAAAATCGGGCTAAATGCTTTGAACCATTATTCGCATACAAACTTTAGGTGCGTATAGCAAGCTTGTCGTTTTGTCAAACACGATATCAAGATCGACCTCTCCTTGCAAATAACAATTTTACCTAATGTACACGGACACGATTTGTGGCACTGTAAAATATGCTTACGATAACTAATTCGCGGTTAGAATCGCAACTTACTGACGTCATACTCTTGTAAACAGGATTCCAATAGTGTTTATATAGTATGCTTTTGTATCCAGACAGATCGCGAACACACCTGTCCGATTCACAAATAGTGCTAGTGTGAGCGAACCCAAATTACTTTAGTATCGTTTCTGTCTTCATTTCTAAATTGAATATAGAGCACACAAAAATGTCAATACGAACTGTTGCGCTAGTAGGATTGTAATTTTCATCAAAAGTACTACAACGGTGTACCCGCGTAAATTTTTTCATGCATTACGTGTCGCTAAATTGTCTTTACTAAATGGTTTGTATCTGTTGCGTTATCAGTTGAAATTGTTAACGAATTATCTGTATGTTACAGCATGGCCTAGACCACCTGTGCCTACACCGATAGATAACGGCTATAAAATTTTCAGTAAGTGGTTTTTTGTAATAGGTACAGTTGTTTTTATGTGATGTGTTAGTTTCTGAGGTTGATTTTAAATTCCTGTGATACTGTTAAAAATTCTTATAAAAAATTTCATTTCCTTGGGTTTTATTTTACTTGTTAGCTAATAATTTGACTCAAATTTAAAATTTCAGCACTCATATCTTTCGGACTTAAAACGATATGTATAAAAAATTGATCATAACTTAAGATGTTTAATATTCTTTATTTTTCGTTTTGTTTTCGAAAACTTTGTGAAAGCTGCATTATGTTTTTGCGTTAAATGATGAAATTCGCAGATGTTAACCTCCAGTTTGGTATTGTGTGGTCAACGCTTATGCATTTCACACTTTGTTTTGCCTTTCAGGATTGTTGATTTGTTTTGCGGTTCTTTGTTAGCATCCTTAAAAACCTTTAGTCAACAAAAAATGCAGCAAAGAGAATATGACATTTGTAACTTTATGGTTGTGTATTAAATTTGTATTTTTTGAAACGGAGCGACCGAAACAATCGGAGTTTCCACTGAGGGCGCTAAGGAGAATCATTGCAAAAATTTGTTTTTATGTGTTTCTGTCATGCATAACTCATGTTCGAGTGGATAAATTTGATAAATTTTTTATACAACAACACAAGTGATGAAGAGGTGCCCAGTAGTTGAACGCCAACAGGTCCGACCGTATATTCGGGGTCAAAATGGCAAAAACAGGTTTCAAGAGTTCTTTTCCCACATCTAGCCATAAGGGTACCAGCATTTTCCAGCCCACATCTCCCGACACAGGCGTGGCATCGAAAAACAGAGACCTCTCTGTACGCAGTCAGCTCATACCTTTGCAGTTGCAGACAACTTAGCAGACCGCTACTTTTTGTGAGACCACCGCCTGGGCCGCTGTAGGCATGAAAATAGTTCTTCGAACCCTTACCAGAAATACTGTTTTTTTTAATATCGGCATGTTATTGCGTGTTACCTTACAAAGAGTGTCTATTAAGTTATCAAGCATGCTGAATGCGATGGTTTTGCAAAATAAAGTCTAACTAAGCGACATCGTACCTTTCATGGGGTATCAAGGGTTTTACGGTGACGAATCTGGGTTTCGAGGGTTTCCAAAATGCTATAAGTTTTCATTTGCGTGCAGGGCTTCAAGAATAGCCTATATATAGGTTCTCTGGTACACCGAATACTATGGTTTTGTTATCTAAAGTCTAGCACAAATATTTCATGGCTTTTCCGATGTTTTCAATGGATTTAGTGTCAATGAACCAGATTTCCATAACACAGTCTGCCATCACTAGTTTGGTAATATATTGTTACATATATAGAGATCGACATGCTTCGTGCGTTTTCAGTTGTTTTCGATGGTTTATGCGGCGTTCACGTTATAATGGCCCCAACGCTTGGAACCTATGTATACCACATAGTGTCAGGCACATTGTCGCCATCCCCATGTTTTTAATAAATCTTTTCAAAAGGAGCTAGCAAGGGGTATTGCCACATCTCGACAGTGTCAAGCACACCGAGTCTTCTTCCAGCTTTATTGAGAGTTTGCGCCATTATTTGTACAACGTTCATATGGCCTAGATGCAAATATCGAGAATTTAAATAAGTCTACACGCCACAATTGACAAATAAACCGCATTAGCTACAGACGGTGTCCGTTATAGTTAATTCGCGCCAAATTGGTAGCTAAAGGTGTGTACAACACTGTAAAGATAAAATATAGTAGCTAGGGATATGTCTTACACCCTCGGCAATTCATTTACAGTATGGATGTCACCCTGTCCATCTATACGGTGGGGTCGCGAATACCGGGGGACAAAAGTTCCAAATAGCGGAGACATTATAACGTGAACGCCGCATTAGGGTTGCCAAGGTTTCAGGTTTTTCAACGAGTCAGGGGTTACAGAGGTTTTAGTGCGGTATATACATCAAAAGCAAAGCCTGTTACAAGTGATCACACAAAATAACCACTTGAGTAAACCACTCGCACTCCGTTTCAACCTCGCTTGCGAGATGCTTGTAGCATGCCGCGATAGAGAACGGAGATCGGTAACAGTTAAATATATATCACAATGATGAAATTTACAGCTTTTAGATTTTACCTACTTTCACTAAGTAATTCCGAATATCAAATTTAATTTACCAAAAGATTTGATGTTACCGTTGTCTACGAAATACTTCATACTCCGATACACAATATTTGTGGAAGTTAACCAAATGCTGATGATTTTCTCACTTGTTTGAGAATTATTTCTTAACTAAAAATTTGGGAAATGTATTACCCACAGATATTAAGTTGAGAAATTGAGAATAAAATCTGTAACATGTTTTTGCTTCGAGAAAGGACGATAACACTTCCCGATATTCTATGGAATATTTCCAAAATATACAGGAAGAGTATTGTAAGATCACTCAAAATCTCTCACGGATATGGTGCCGGGTAGGGTCACAAAGACCGCAACTGAAGAAACACAACCAACTCATTGTTCTAAGTAAGCATGCCCCATGAGGTTTAATGTTGGATTTCAAATAGCTGCCTACACCAAACTCGAATAAACATCAATGTTATGTATACAAGTATAGCCAGTGATATAAGTAAAATCTAAATTTCTTAACCACGGATAATCATGTATTATGCTTTCTTATTTGTATGTGGTGATTACTAACCATTTTTGGATTGGATTCAGCACCTATACCGGCAACTAACATGACATGTGAATACATATATTGTCTGTTCGCCCAAGTTTTATGACATATTTTACCATCTAAACTTGAAAAGAGAAATATTGTTGAGATGTGTTCTAATGTATATAAATATTTATCACGAATTTCACTACGGTGTTATAGCTATTGGTTCGCTGGCAACCATGGGCGTCGATCGCTGGGTAGGAAGAACGGTCTCGCCACTTTTCCGCACTCTGTTGAGATGACAGAGCATGTTGAGCAGATTGAGGAAATTTCTCCGTTTTTTGCTAATTTCGACTAATTCCAAAATTTGTCGCAAATTTAGCCAATATTCCTAAAGTTTTTCGCGCACCGTTGGCGCGCGTAGAAGTAGGGGGTAGAGGGTATGTCCAGCCTTAAGAGGGGAAGGTGTGACCATCTAGAGGGATAACCCCCAACCCAGTATGGGCACCTATGACATATATGCTCATCAAGGCGGTGCTTCGGGGGTGCTTCGGAAGTTTGCACTTGCGTTAAAGTAATTGAAAAAACAAGCAAGTCCACAAGCGCCGTAGGTGCGCGAAAAATGTTTTAGTAATCTGGCATAACAAATATCTGGGAACATCTGGCAGGGCAGAACGAAGTACGTGCTTCCAGTTTGATATTTGGCGATCACCTAATCCCACATGTTCCTGGATTCCTGCCCCGTTTACATAATGTTGAGTTTGGTACATCGATCATTTGAAAACAAATCGGCTCCCCTGCTCGTGTGGATACGCCAATTTAGCCATTTATGATACTGAGGCAAAGGAAATATTAATTCCATATTTTGTTTTTTCAGCTTTTTATGTATATAATTTTAGTGTTTTATGAAATATTTAATACTGTCTTCGACGCGTATGCTGTTCTTTCTTGTTATCTCCCCAGCCCGAATCTGGTCAATTTTAAATTTACACAGCTGATTTTTGTATCAATCGATTGAGCTTGATGGGGCGGTTCATAAAATACTCATTTTACCACACCTTGAAAAAATTTATTTCGGTTTTTTGTGGTCCCAATCGTACCCCCTGGGGAACCCAAAAATTTTTTCTTCAGAATATGGTCATTTTGGGTACCATTCGACTCTGCTTGATAAGACAAATCTACTGTTGTGTATCTCATTGAAATCTAAGGCACGGTTGGAGCGTCATGAGGATTCAAGTAGCCCTGTGGAGCGAAAATAGAATGCAGACCATGCCGTTCTCGATATACTAAAGCCTAAGCCTTAGTCTTATTCTAAGCTAAGGTCGGGGGGTTGCCGGCCCCGAGCTGTCTCTAAGCTGTTCTTTTTTCTCACGTTATAACGTGCCGCATCTCAGGGTTACTTGTGCCCTCATAACTTTCTAACGTGACGTTGCAATGAAATACACGCCAGTAGATTTCGCTTATCAAGCCGAGTCGGAAGGTACACAACATGACCATATTCTGAAGAAAAAATTTTGGGTTCCCCAGGGACGACCATTGGAACCTCAAAAATCGAAAAAAATTTCATGCATGTGGGTAAAATTTTATGAACCGCCTTATCGTGCTGAATCAATTAATACCAAAATCAGCTCTGTATCTTCAATATTGATCAAATTCGGGCTGGGCGGATAACGATGAAGAACTTAGCACGCGTACACTATTAGGAGCGATTCTTGCTAAAGCGAAAAATTATACACCGCTCGCTTGAGATTCATATACGATTCATACGTTGACGTTTCCGAATACAACTGATTTGGTAACATAGTCTGACGTGCATTTAAACGTTTGTATGCACGGCTTTATACATATGATATATGTTAAAATGCCTGCTTTAAACAATATATAGTTGGTCATATATAGCGCTGTTTTGTTTCTTCGACTCTACCTGCTGTAAACCAAGTGCAATACATATGTTTAGTGCACCGGTGACATTGTTTTAAATAGGCTATAAATTAGCCTAATAAGCTGCATTTCTATATCACATTTAGTCATATTGAAATACTACATAAACTTAAAACTATTACAGTCCACATTCAAAAATTTCAACCCATTCGATATACTAACCATTGCATATTGTCCACTCACATGTACTTAGAGCCAAACCTAAAATTTTTTTACCGCAATCCGCACAAATAAAGGAAATTAGCAAGTTTACATGTAGTCAATGCAACAAACACCACAACAGACGCTTCACATAAAGTTTCAAAGATAGCAGGCGCTTATATGCGTTTGAGGCAAAAACAATTCATGATCTTTTCAATATGTTGCCCTAAATAATATCTACGCAGCGCTTGCACGTCGTTGACAAAATATATGTATGAGCCCTAGCTAACAACAAAGCTCACAAGACACAGCTTGTATGTAATTCCGGTCTACCCATTATATCCGCTGCAACATACTTCTCACAAGTGAAGGTATTACAAAGGTAAAATTCAATGTAATTGTATTTTATGAAGTCGATACAGGGCAACTAATTGAGTTGTTATTTTACCGTAACAACATGCACTTGGTTGAGACAGTTCCTGTAAATTTTGTACATTTTATATTAAATATACCCACATAATAGATCCTCAGAGTGTGCTTTACATTTATGCTGCGTTACAAGATGAGGAAATTATTGTATTATTGCTACGCATAAGCTTTGATTCGCTTTTATAGTAATATTATGGTACACAGTCTAATATCTCATGCGTTGTGAAAATTAAGTCGTATTATATAACAGCACCAATTGTGTTGGTTTTGGTCTGAAAAGCAGTCCGGTTTCTTCTGAACAAGATAGAACTTGTGTAGCCGCGTGAGTCCTACCTAAAACTGGGATGCACAGACGACCAAGGTCAATTTAAAACGTATTGGTTTGTTTAGGCTTTATCTGTGAGATCCTTCCGTTGAAATTTTAATTTCAGCCAATGCACTACAATTGTAAAGAACGTCTTTTAAATGTGTTTTTCTACAGGCACCAATTCACCCATTCGTTTACTACACATGTAAAGTATTACAATATAAATATTTATAAACATGAACAGACACTTACTTTCATAAGCAGCACAAAATAATTTCAATTGACAATACACACAAAATGCATGCACCAGTTTGATCACCGACTATAGCGGAATGAGGCCTAAGCTCATGGTGCAACGCTTTAAATAATCTTTTGAATCTCGAATTCTAAGAACCCGATTAAACCTGGTTCTAAAATATCTCTAACCCGTTAGATTTTAATGTAATTGCTGCCAACCGGATTGTGAATTCTTAGAATTTAAAATTCTCTAACATAAGTTTTAATTTTTGCGTTAGAGAGACTCTTTTTATGAAATTCTCGGAATCCCTAACTCAAAACAAAATTTAAGATTTTCAAGAAAATTCAACACAAATACATAAGCATTTGCGGCAATGTAACCCTAATACTTAAGACACTCACGGCTTACACACAAATCCGATAGGTACCTAAACTATAGCCCTAAACACACAAATTTTAAAATTTTGTATTAATCTACACTCTCCTAAAGTTATAATTTCCAGAACCTATGAATTTATTATTATCGGAAATGACCGAGTGGATGAGGTCCGTAACTTCTTGACCGATGGGCCAATTGTGCCCAAATTTGGAGATAATCTACGGCGTGCCCTACGGCATGTGGCATTGAAATTCCATTTTGACCCAGTCATCCGCCCTGCCCACTTTAACACGATTTATCTAACTCTTAAATGTTTTGTTTTACTGTGCTGGGAAAATTTGATCTCACACCTATTGCAATTTCAAGCAATTACACATATTACACACAATTTACACATAATGAACAAAACAACCCATTACACAAATTTTCATCACATATACATTATTGTACGTAATATAAACGATTCACACGTAATGAACAAAACAAACCATTAAGTTATACATGAATTATGTCGTCATAAGCACACGAATTGTATGTATGAGGTAAACAGATACACAACACATACATATTATACACATAATAAACAAATGACGCAAGGTCTTCGTTTTCCCACTGGAATGGTTCCCACTATAGCTCAAGACGCATAGCGATTATAGGCACGAAATAAGGAGATAAGCTTCACACGAGGGAGCTTATTCTCCAAGGCAATAGGTAGTTACACTTGGATGGACTAGTTACGAATTTCACCTAACGACATAAATATACTGAAAAAACTTAGAGAAAATAGATCGGACCAAATATTCCCACATTATGAACTGTAGCAGCGAAATTCATGTTAATAGTTTTAGTCCATTGTTAAGAACCCCTATTCCTCAAACAAGCTGCGAGCGGCTTCTGAGGTTTTGGTATACAGTTTAGTAGGTTTACTTTATATCAAAAATACGAATTCTTCAATAGTTGACTTTATTTCATAGGAAAAGTATTTTACCAACAGGGTATATGTGCTGGTGGTGAGAGTGCTTTTAATGCTGCAAAAGTCTCTCTAATTGGTTTAAGTTTGCATGAAAATGACGCTTGTTCTAAATATTTTTGAAGCTAAATAAATAGTATTGAGCGGTTTTCTGTCGCATTTCGGAAGACCTAAATGTGAAAAAGCTTCAATTCATAAAGAATAAAATCTTGTTTTCGCTTTTTTCCGTTTTTCCCTTATAGAACCATACACATAATTTTATGATACAAAAATTCAAAATGCATCTATATAGATAATAGTGCAACTTTTAGCCTGTTCATCGATCACCGTTTAAACTTTAGACTCCAAATGTACCTAGTAGAGGAGGTCCGTCGCTGTGAAAGCAATATAGCTAAAACGTTTTTTTTCAAACAAGATGATAATGAACATCCTTGCATCTTTGGCAACTGTAACTTTTAGCCTGTTCATCGGTCACCGTTTAAACTTTAGACTCCAAATGTACCTAGTAGACGAGTTCCGTCACTGTGAAAGCGACATAGTTAAAAAGTTTTTTCAAACAAGATGATAATGGACATCTTTGCATCGTTGGCAACTGTATAAAAGATGCAAACTGCGTTGACATACATCAAAGATTGGTGTTATAAATGACATATATCCGAGTCAAAATGTGCGTGGTTATGTTTAGGTGTGTCCGATTTTATGAAAAATGTACGCTAAATAATCAAGGTAATAAAATGTTTTTGATTACAAAGATTTGCAAACTGATCAGCTCTACAACAGTGTGTTGAAATTGCTTCTAGAGTTTACAGAATAATCAATATAGTGTTTAGGTGCTTCTTAACAACTAACGTGAATGCAATTTTAACAGCATATCAATATTATACTTGAGTATGGCTGCGAGATTTAGTCACCGTTTTAAATTAAATATTGGATTAATTGAATGTGTGCAGCGTTATGCGTGAATAACTTAAGGTGACCCCGCCAACCATCCTATTTCGTCATTACCGATATCGAATCGCAAAACCTTGTTACGGAAAAAGGCTTAATTTCATTCGGTTTTTCGCTAACCGAAAATTGGCAAAATCAAATTCAAGTGCCAGAAATTAGACCTTGTGTTCTAACAGAATTTCGGCGATTTCAATTTGCAGAAATTCTGTTCCCTAAGGCATTAGCATTTAATTTTGGATTATTCAGTGTTCGCGAACAAATTTAATGCAAAAGTAGCAATCATATCGACAAATTTTCGTTCTCAAAAGTTTCGGTAATTTTACTAGAATTTTCGTGAACACAAAATGGTCATATTTCAATCGGGAGCGCTGTGTTCGCGAACAGCTTTACTTCGGATTTCAATTGGCCAAAAAGAGTTTCGTAACAAATTTTATGCAAAAATACAAAATAGCATGGTTGGCGGGTCACCTTAAGTTTTCTCGCACATTACTTCACTCGTCGTTTACCGCACAAAGCTAAAATTTCAAAACAAGGAATTGAAAGGTTAAAATTGCTAAACTTGGAAACATTAGGACAAAGAAACCTTCATAATGTCATAATGTCTTTATGTTTTAAAATGTTACACGATTACCTTAATACAACGTCAAAAAATTTCAAACATCTCGTAACAAGCATCTACGAGGTCATAAATGGAAATTAATAAAACCAAGACGTAAGACCAATACGCTGATGAATAGTTTTCATGTAAATGTATTCAATGGTTGGAATCGCCTGAATTTTTTGATGGCCATACTCAAGCTAATAGTATAAAATCTTTTCGACGTCTAATTAACAAAGTTTATGTCACGGAATTTCTAATTTTGCTATGAAACATATATCCGATGTTAGAGTAGCTAGCTCCCCATTTGATATATTTTATTGATAAGTCATATTATTTAAATATGAACGCTATTTTTCATTAATTTATATTTCTGTTTATAAAATGTAAAATAATTTCTGACTTTCAAAAACTATTTAACAACTTGTGCCTTTACTAAAATATGGTGCAGCTGATATATATGCATTGATTATTTTAAGAATGCATCAACAGACATTCGCTCTGTTGGTTCTGGGCGGCAATGAACGAATGCATATCGAATCCCCGGTGGATGCAGCAAAAGTGCCAAGGCTCTTGCTCAAAGCGTTGCCAGAATGTTAAGCTTTTACCAGGTTAGCCAGCCTTTAGCCTTCATGATTGAGCCGGAATTACAATATTACAACCATATCAAGTTTAGAACCGACAGTTAGAATAAAATAATCTCGTTCGGTGAATTATTTTATGATGCGTAAGAATGAACACTTCTGTGGGAAACTACGGCTTATTGATAGTGTTTACATAAGTCCAAAAATTTACCTTATGCGATGTTGGCTTATACCCACAGTGTCATAAACGCTACCATAATCGTGACTGAAGTGTCACAAATACGATTTCCTTTATAACAGTTTATCTCTATTTTCCCTGTATAAAACAATTTATTGACTCCTACATTTTGAATATGTACGCTATATATGTGAATTTGTATTTTGTTTTTCAAATCATTTGCTTTAATATCTAAATGTTCAACTAAACTTCATTGCTGTTTTTGCCTGGTCCTGAACGGAAGCATACTTTCAACGAAATACGGCTATAATTAGGACAAATGGATGCACCCTCCTACTGCTTGTCAGTTTAAACTGACGATTAATCTTTTTTAGTTACCTTGATCGTGGAAGCACATCATGAAATTTAACAATTATGGTTTCGGCATTTAGTTGTGCATTTAAGCGTATTCACCTGCTGAAGACTTGCAATAAATGGCCCATTGTGTAATATGGGTTAAACTTTCATGCATGGATTGATGTGTATTCATTGTAGTGTTGAATGAGCTATTGCGATGCCGGTTAATTGACTTTGGATCGTTCGGCTGCGAGTCTCTTACGCAATCCACTGTTCCATTTTGGAATTACTGCTCTGTACCTTAAAGAAACACGAAAACCGAGCCCACAAGATAAACATAAACTACACAATGAACTCAGTTAACGTAACGCTTCACAGCGTCCCTTGGGTTGATTTACACCAGTTGTGCACAAAAGGCTTAGTCGAGCGGTAAAAGCTAAATTTCGATTAATATATACATGCAACAGTAATGCAAAGTGTGGTCAGAAATATATAACACATAATCTAAGCAGAACAATACTGTCTATAGTGTGGGGTTATAATAATGTGTTGTACCTCTGTTCGTTAGTACGTCTAGGGGTTTGCCTCAATCGTTTGAGGTTAAGTTTTAAAATTTTCAGTTCCTTTCCAATGGAATATTATCCTTTTCCACCGATGTGTATTTTCCCTTTATATTCTCAAGTGTATTTGTTCTGTTGACTGATTAGTCGCAAAATTTACAACATATGCAAATTTCAAAAGATCGGTTTTCCGATCATAAGTTAATGAATTGCTTACAATGGCTAATAAACTACGTTTGCTATCTTAAATTTTGTGGCGTACGAAATCGACTTTTAATCCACTGTTACAAACTACCCAACCTTGTGCCGTAAATTATATGAATGCTTTGATTAAAACATGATGACGATTCTTACCGTGTTCCGAAAGCTGCGCAAAAACTAAAACTTGATGCGGAAAAAATATAAATTTATTGGTGATGGCTACATAGCTCATCAATAATTAATGCAAATCAGGCAAATTACATGTCGATTGCTGTTTTAAAACGGTGCACGTTAACTTCACAATACAAGTTAGTGATCAAGGTAAACGTCAGTGATGCTTGAAAAACTGACATATTCGGAAGGAAGGTGGAGAAGTTGCCATCCCTGTTGAACGTAGCACCCTCGGAGACCTCTGTAAACGTTTCCCAAGATTTCACCTTTCACCGAGATATTACAGTGTTTACACTAACACGTATATACCTTACATGACTAAGCAGGGATTCAGGGACTATCAACTGAATTTTCGGACGCCCTCAGGGAATCCCAATCCCTGCCCGCGAGCCGAAGGCGCGTGGACAAATTTTGACAACAAATAGTAAAAATAAGATGAAATTGGAAAAATGGATGACATCGGCAAAAATGGGTCCTCGGTGGCGGGAGGGGCATCGTCAACTTTTTGCCGCACCCCATATAGGATCCCCGAGGGCCCCTACCGCCCTGTGACGACCTTTCCCCGCAGACCCTAGCTACCTCTGAGACTTCGGAGCGTCAGCATGCATGCTTTTGATCATGACTTGGTAAGGTTGCAAGGTATCATTACGCGTCTAACGCAACTTGTCATAGAGATCAATATTCATTCTATTTGTTGCATATGTTGACGTGTTCGTTATTGTGATTAGTTGGTGGATCGCCTCTCAGCAATTTCGATTTGAGATCATTGTTTATCTTCACATGTTTAAGGTATGTATGGTACAACAATGCGAAGAGTAAAGGCACATGTTTGGAGGTGCACAGACAATAAAAAATATCACAGAAAAGAAACAGGTTATTTTAAGGCTTTTGAACATCAAAAAACACAAGCCACTGATGCGTCTGTTCACTATCGGGGTTCAAATTTGTTGAGAGGCAAAGGAATTATGACAAGGTTCTAAGTAATTAAAGGCACATAATATGAATAAAACCACCGGATTACCGGATATAGTTGTCGCTTTTAGTCTGTTTTGACAAAATTTGATGTCACCAGTCTTCAAAACATTGTTATTTGTAACTTTTTAAGATAAGCCCCGATTTCGATGTCAAGATAACGAATTTGATTGGGGTGAATGCGATCGGTGGAAAAGAAATCATCGCTGTACATCTCTTATCGATCGCTACTATATGCGTTGGAAATGTGCACGGACTTGTGGATTTTGTAAACCCGCCGTCACTACTGCTATAACCGTACCGAACGGGAACCTTATTTCGCCGCCATATAGCTCTATCGATACCTATACGAGTCATATTGTGCCTCATCTAACTAGTACCGCTGACAGTAGGTACGGCAAAGGTATGTACAACAAAAATGTATATAACAAGCGCATTCTGCATTGCAGTAAAATCCTGAACCAGCACTACAAAATTGGTCTTCCGTCTTTTAGAGAGTACTCAGTTGCCCAATCAGGTGGATATGGACCACCTTCACCTCCGACAATAGTAGGCCACACTGACTATGGACCTCCTTCACCTCCGCACAACTTGTTTCCTTCGAAACCTCTTCGCTATGGACAGCCACATAAGATGACATATCACAAATTTCAAGCACGAGTTATATCAAAACCTATTATTCCTCCTAGCAGTCTGATCAGAACGGGTCATACTGGCGTCACTTACTACAATGTTCACGCTCAGCGATCACAGCCTTGTAGACGAGATTCTAGATGTCAGGATCCGCTTTATATAAACGGCAATCTCGATAATTCTCGAAGTCTTCAGTCATTACCACCATTTCGACAATCTCGACCGAACATTGTTATGCCGAATGGTTTTCGGTATGACTCGAATGCTGGCACCAGCTATGATGATTATCGTATTAATGAGAAGCAAAAAACAGTAAATGCCAGACGTGGAATGCTCATAAAATCATATCATTACATGAAACAACCAAAACGTCACTATAATGATTTATTTAAAAGAACAAAGTAAATATAAATCTGCCTTGGATTTAAACAAGACTACTATGTTTAGACAAATTTTCGGCAGCACAGCATATAGTTGCTTACTGTTAGCCTTTGTGAGACCTAGACATCTTGAATTATTTTCATATATTTGGATGGTTAACGTCTGATGTATGTTATTGTCCGTTTTTTTAAACGACTTCAAATTATACAATATCTCACACTTATAAATTTGTAAAGAGTCAAATTCGATGTATCGCAGCGATGTAACTTACATTTATGATTAGAGCATCGGGGGGGGGGTTTGCTTTGCACTCATACGCGCATATAATTATGTGAAAACTAACTGAGGAGTGTAACGTTATATCCTTAAAATTAACAGCTTGGTGTGAAAACCTTGGTGGCAGAACCCCTACTTAGTCTTTGGCTTAGCATAGAGCACATATAAGGACCTTAGCTTAGGCTAAAACTCAGGCTCAACCTTAGTATAGGGTGTTCCATAAGTTAGTATGTATGTTTAGGCTTGCACCAAAATAATAACGTGGAATAGTGATTCCTGATTTTTACTCCAGTTAATGCTACTTTTACGTTAACTTTTCTGTATCTATTTCAACTTACACACGAAACTGACAGGCACCAGCTTCAATAATTTCATTCAGGCTGAAACGCACGGATAGGCAATCTCCCTTTAGAATTTCGGTTTCGACAAGAGACGCTTCCTCTCGAATAAAGTTCTTCATATCGCTACCCATCCGACAGTTTCTGGCGTATACTCCTGATTTTAAAACACACCAAAATAAAATCACTGGGCTTTTAAATCGGGCGAGTCAAATTTTAATACTCCATTTGTTGAAATGATAAAGTAGAATACAGTAAATACCATAGTTCAATATAATACATTACGTATATTACATGCTTCACATTAGTAAATTTCGTACTCGTAAAACCTAACTCAATATGAAACTCATTCGTCTTTCGGTGTAGAAGAATTTACCCTTGTTTGACATCGCATGAACGTAACCGTTTTTGACATCCGACACTGAAATTTCAAGTCCTATAACACAAGACACACAAGAAAGTCCTATATCTATAGCAGCTAGGCCGAATGTATCCTGTAAAATCTGATTAAAATCAGGAAATATTGTTAACTCGTCTCGTACTTAGTCCACATGTATATCGTTTAGAATCTCAAAACAACTAAAAAAATCCCAGCCTGGCTGCTGTTACAAACAATTGTAGCGATTCTACCACAACTTATGTTGTTAAAACGTAAGTTGAAGTGTATGAATACACAGTTTCCTATTGTTAACAAAACTAGAGCATAATTGTAGCATAATCAGACGTGTGTTCAATGATTTGTACGCGCGGTTGTGTTGTTTAAATGCTATAACGACTACTATAATGCGCTGATCTTATTGTCAATCAATTCATAAGTAAGGCAGGCTTGTTGAAAAAAAGAGGTACGAAACGTAGTGTAACATTACACAAAGTCAAAAAACCCTAGTCGCCGTACATTTTTGAGTGGGTGTTTCGAAGTCATAGTTGATGGAAGCTATTTTAGCCTTGGTTTCAATTTTATATAAGGCTTCCATTAAGACCAAGCCTAATTCGGCCAGCTGCTGCCTCCCGAATCTCCTTCACTAAGCTGTTCTTTAACGTTATAACGTCCAGTCCCTGTATTTGACATTTTCCATACGATGTATAACATATTTTATGATAATATTTTATTTTGTACAACATAAATGTACATATTCGACATATCATAAATGGACATTCACACTAAGATTCGCACTCTTGGGTAAAAACCCACGTGAGGCTGTAGTTCCCATTGCACGAAAGTGATCATCAAGTTCGTAGCAGCGTTAACAATATATTCTATAGCCGTGCGGTACAAATATACAGTTGTATATTTTCTATATACTGCTGAGCCATAGATTATAATTAGTATATCGCCATCTGAAGACTCCATGGATTATTGTAATTAAGTTGAAATATTTTTGTTAGTTTTGCTTGTTTGTGACGTTTAGTCCATAAGGAATGTATCGGCTAATCAAAAATTAGTCTTGCACAAAGTTTGGTCCATAAAGTATATCTCGGCTATTCAAAAGTTAGTCTTGCAAAATTTAGTTCATAAGAAATATCCCGGCTAACCAAAAATTAGCCTTGCAAAATTTAGCCAATAAAGAATGTGTCGGCTAATCAAAAATATAGCATAGCAAAATTTAGTTCATAAAGAATGTCTCGGCTAATCAAAAATCAGTGTTGCAAAATTTAGTCCATAAAGAATATCTCGGCTAATCAAATATTAGTATTGCAAAACATAATCCATAAAGAATGTCGCGGCTAATCAAAAATTAGTCTTGCAAAATTTATTTCATCAAGGATATCTCCGATAATTAAAAATTAGTCTGCAAAAATTAGCCAAGAAAGAATGTATCGGCTAATGAAAAATTAGTCTCGCAAAATCTAGTCCATATAGAATATCTCGGCTAATCGAAAATTAATCTTTCAAAATTTAGCCGATAAAAAATGCCTTACAAATTCACAAAATTTTAGCCGATTCAAAAATTAGTCTTACAAAATATAATCCGTAAAAATGTCTCGGCTAATCAAAAAATTGTCCAAAACCAAGAAAGCCCCATCAAAATTGCATGCAAGTGTCCTGAGTCCGCTCTAAACCGCAAATCCAGACCCCGCCAAAACCGCCAACCCCCACAATCTCTCCAAAAACAACACAACCCCAAAAACTCGCGCAACAACACACCCAAACGAAAAACACAAAACAAAACCACATCCAAATAAATGCCTACATTCCAAAATTTTAGCCTGCAAAATTTAGTCACAAAATACCACAAATATAATCAAAAATCCTGAAAACCAGTCTCACCTAATCAAAAATTAGCATTGCAAAGTTAGTCCATAGAGTATGTCTCGGCTACTTAAAAATTAGTCTGGCAAAATTTGTTTCTGAATGAATGTCTCGGCTAATCAAAAATTAGTCTTGCAAAATTAAGTCCATAACAAATATCTCGGCTAATTAAATATTAGTATAGCAAAATTTAGTTAATAAAGAATGTCTCGGCTAATGAAAAATTAGTCTCGCAAAATCTAGTCCATATAGAATATCTCGGCTAATCGAAAATTAATCTTTCAAAATTTAGCCGATAAAAAATGCCTTACAAATTCACAAAATTTTAGCCGATTCAAAAATTAGTCTTACAAAATAAAATCCGTAAAAATGTCTCGGCTAATCAAAAATTATCTTTCAAAATTTAGTCCATAAAGAAAGTTTCACCTAACCAAAAATTAGCATTGCAAAGTTAGTCCATAGAGTATGTCTCGGCTACTTAAAAATTAGTCTGGCAAAATTTATTTTTGAATGAATATCTCGGCTAATCAAAAATTAGTATTGCAAAGCATAATCCATAAAGAATGTCGCGGCTAATCAAAAATTAGTCTTGCAAAATTTATTTCATCAAGGATATCTCCGATAATTAAAAATTAGTCTGCAAAAATTATCCAAGAAAGAATGTATCGGCTAATGAAAAATTAGTCTCGCAAAATCTAGTCCATATAGAATATCTCGGCTAATCGAAAATTAATCTTTCAAAATTTAGCCGATAAAAAATGCCTCGGCTAATCAAAAATTAGTCTTACAAAATATAATCCGTAAAAATGTCTCGGCTAATCAAAAATTGTCTTGCAAAATTTAGTCCATAAAGAAAGTCTCACTAATCAAAAATTAGCATTGCAAAGTTAGTCCATAGAGTATGTCTCGGCTACTTAAAAATTAGTCTGGCAAAATTTGTTTCTGAATGAATGTCTCGGCTAATCAAAAATTAGTCTTGCAAAATTAAGTCCATAACAAATATCTCGGCTAATTAAATATTAGTATAGCAAAATTTAGTTCATAAATAATGTCTCGGCTAATGAAAAATTAGTCTCGCAAAATCTAGTCCATATAGAATATCTCGGCTAATCGAAAATTAATCTTTCAAAATTTAGCCGATAAAAAATGCCCTACAAATTCACAAAATTTTAGCCGATTCAAAAATTAGTCTTACAAAATATAATCCGTAAAAATGTCTCGGCTAATCAAAAATTATCTTGCAAAATTTAGTCCATAAAGAAAGTTTCACCTAACCAAAAATTAGCACTGCAAAGTTAGTCCATAGAGTATGTCTCGGCTACTTAAAAATTAGTCTGGCAAAATTTATTTCTGAATGAATGTCTCGGCTAATCAAAAATTAGTCTTGCAAAATTAAGTCCATAACAAATATCTCGGCTAATTAAATATTAGTATAGCAAAATTTAGTTCATAAAGAATGTCTCGGCTAATGAAAAATTAGTCTCGCAAAATCTAGTCCATAAAAATATCTCGGCTAATTAAATATTAGTATAGCAAAATTTAGTTCATAAAGAATGTCTCGGCTAATCAAAAATCGGTCTTGCAAAATTTACTCCATAAAGAATATCTCGGCTAATCAAATATTATTAATATTGCAAAATATAATCCATAAAGAATGTCGCAGCTAATCAAAAATTAGTCTTGGAAAATTTATTCTATCAAGAATGTTTCTGATAATTAAAAATTAGTCTGCAAAAATTAGTCAAGAAAGAATGTGTCAGCTAATGAAAAATTAGTCTCGCAAAATCTAGTCCATATAGAATATCTCGGCTGATCAATAATTCGTCTTGCAAAATTTAGCCCATAAGAAATGCATCAGCTAATCAAAAATTTGTCTTACAAAATATAATCCTTAAAGAATGTCTCGGATAATCAAAAATTGTCTTGCAAAATTTAGTCGATGAAGAATGTCTCGCCTAACCAAAAATTAGCATTGCAAAATTAGTCCGTAGAGTATGTCTCGGCTACTTAAAAATTAGGCTGGCAAAATTTGTTCCTGAATGAATGTCTCGGCTAATCAAAAATTAGTCTTGCAAAATGTAGTCCATAATGAATATCTAGGATAATCGAAAATTAGCCTTGCAAAACTTAGTACATATAGAATGTCTCGGCTAATCAAAAATTAGTCTTGCAAAATTTAGCCTATAATGAATGCCTCGGCTAATCAAAAATTAGTCTCGCAAAAACTGGAGGGAGTGCCCGAAAAATGGGCCAAAATGACATCGTTTTGCCCCATAACTTTTCCCATAGGAAAAAATTCAAAAATCGGGCTACGTCACTACACCTAAATCGACCATTGCGGTTCGAATGAGCTCAACCATCAAAATCCGCCCAACCGTTATCGAGATCCAGGTGTGACACACAGACACACAGACAGGACCTCCAAAACCCCCCGCCAGAGCCAAAATTGAAAATTCTCGTTCCACTCGAATTTATTTATTCTTGCAAAATTTAGTATGCGTTCACATCGTGCCAGATCCGATCCTATGTCATTTTCACATGTATTGTTCACAGAGGGTTCACACTGCATTAGACTCTGTCCGATCGAATAAAAGTACAATTTTAATGAATCCGAAATATAATATCTAGTGTAAAAAATGCGCATACATACACACGTATAAGGTAGGTATATAGTTTGGTCGTGTCGGATAAAATCGCATGCAATATAAGCAGAAATCGGATCAGGTTGGTGAAGAAGGGTCGGATCGGACGCAAGGTGAACACGGCTTATATTTCATTTTTATTTATGATGGAGCGGATGAATGCCCTTTGCTGTAACGTTACACAGCTCTCGTATAGTTACTTGTGCCGAAGTCATCATGATAGTCGTTCAGACATATCAGACATATGCAGTGTATTCGTTCACGAATACATTGTAATAGTGTAACAGCAGCATGAATTTAATAGTTTCTCGATATTTTTTGTCCTACGAAGCAGAGTTTACTTGCAAATTACAACCAAAAAATTAAAAGGACGGTTTTCCTTGGTTACCAATAAATCTGGACTGGTATGCACGCCGTGGATATCGGACTAATAGTTATACAGAAGGCAACAACACAGTGGATCTTTCGGGGAACATCGCTATTTCAGTTTGTAAGTATAAATTTACATATTAACAAAAATACAGCAACTTAATGCTAACGGAGCGTTTGTTCACTAATTTGATTTTAAATTTTGCGGCAATAATATTGCATTTATATGCCTCATCAGTGTCAAAAATTTCTTATGTGAGAGTCAGTTAGTAAATTAAGCTGGCAAAACCAATACACACTCATGTGTGGAACGGCAAACTGGAAAATTGTTTTGTCTGACAGTTAGATTATTTCATTTTTAAAAGCATAATTTACTGAATTAAACGTTTACAACATTACACAAAATCCATGTGTCCCAACTGGAGCAAGTGCTATTTTTAATAACATACTACGATTTGAAACAATTATAACAAAGAATAGGTTTGCAGTGATAAAAATTAATTTTAAAAGCAATTTCCTAAACTTTCGTAGTTATTATGATGGGAATTTAAAGACATGAGATCGTGAACAAGTAAATTATGAAGAATAAAGGGCTGATAACACCGTATTTGTGGGACTTGGATTGGCGAAAACGGTCATTGTCCGTTGACATATCCTTCTTGAAATTTGGCTTTTGATATTGGCGAACGTCAACTCAACACTGTCTCCGAAACAATCATGTATGTAATTCATATCCACGTGTCTTGGCAGCGGTAGCAAACGTAAAGATTTAGACCTAGGTATTTAGTTCTTACTCAGCACTCATATATATCTGTATTTAAACATAAACAGGCAAACGTATATCCCGTCGTTTAAGCAGCAATCTTGCGTAGTAAGAGCGGGTAAAAAATCTTCAGAAAAAATATATATTCAACGGTTTTAAAAATATAGCTACAGGGCGACCGTCAGACCAATTATGAAGTACATACTTTCATTACCTCTAATTTATATGAACATATAATGCCATATTGAATATCTATACGGTATGTATAAATGCTCTTCGGGTTCGTCATATTCCGTTCTTCGCGAACATCTCCCTTTCGAAAAAAGAAATATCTAATATTTTTGCAGCCACTGTGTCCATCTATCACTTTAAGCATCAAACTAGGGTTTAGTGCTAAACTTTACAACTCTCCTATGTTTATCACTGTATTATAAAACCATTTTTACAGCCTATTTTCTTTTTCCGCATGTCATGATCGTCGTGGTGTACTCTTGATTCCTTTCTGCTTCAATTCTTGACTTGTATAGCAAAAGAATTGACATTCTTCTTTGGTGCGCGGCATACGATATAGATTAGCATCCAGATGCAAACCACAATAAGGATGTTGAACTGCGATACATTCGTCGTTGTCTATTGAATGGGACATCTAAAATAAATGCAACATATAGCAAATGAATCTTGTAAGCTAAAAGTCCATATCAATGAATCTTGCAAGCTAGATTTCTACATCAACCTACCCTGTAAGCTTGAAGTCCGCATCAGTGAACCCTTTAACAAGAAGTACGTATCAACGAACCATGTAAGCTACCTATAGCTTAAACTAAAGGTAAAATTTACACGGTCTGATTTCTGTACGTATCGAATATAGACGGCGAGGTGGGTCAAAGCTGATGGTTGACTCGGTAGATTGTCTGCTTGTGAATCCAACGGTAATAGGACGTTAGTTTGAATCCCTCCACAAACCAACTTTACAACAGCTGCTTTCACATCGTTTCGTCTTTCAGCACCTATCATTAGGCCCAAATCCAAAATTGCTAACCCAACACTGAGCAGTTTAACCTAGATAAACCCTATAACATTACAGCTGTATGAACATGTTCATATATTTGTTAACACTATATGGATCATAAATGACACTGTTCTTTTATATCCATGCAAACAGAGTAAATTTTATATTTTGATGATAAAATATGACACATACATTGATATCGGGGTTTGCCCTCATTGCAGTAGCGCGGAGTTAAAGGTTTGCCGCGTACCATTTTAACAAGGCGTCCAAACTTCACTGTTTGTGTTTAAAAACCGGGAAATTGAATGTTGCACTGGCCTGCATTATGTTAAGCAGACAAGAAGACTGACAGAAAACAATGACACAAAAAGTTAGCAAAAAATGAATGTTTTGTATCGAAACATTTTTCTTCTTCAGAGAAGGACGTAATAACATTAATAGACAGAAAATGTCCTCTTGCGACACTCTTTTGTCATTCTTTGCTTTAACAGTAGACGGCAAGAAAACATTTTGAATTGATGACAACGCGTACCCGTATTGTCAAAAATTACTTAAAAATGCTGGGTAACGATCATGTAGAAATAGTAAAATCTTTAGATCGAATAGAGCATGATAGAGACGTTCACCTATATCTATGCTTAACAGAATTCTTTGGATAACGTCACTAGCAGACCTCACAGCACGACAAAAAGAGAAAACAAAGTCACAGCCGTTAAATATAAAGTATAGAAATCTGAGCTATAAAGATTGTTCAGTCTCCCAGTTCAAATTATCGAAAATTAAAGTTTCCGTAAAAATTAATTTGGATGAGATAATTCCACGTCCAGAAATTTGCTGATATTTTTTTCGTTTTTTGTACATTACAGCACTTTTGTGTGTTGAGTATTCTGAAGAACGAACTTTCGAACCGTATAAGTTTTAACAAAAATAGTTTTATGATCGGACTAAGAAACAGTTTACTGCGTAATAACTACTAGCGAATCCTGATGTTATTTCAGTGTCCTTCATTGTTAATAAAATTGCTGTAATTTCGTTATAATACCAGACAAAGTTAGACAACGCCACACAACAATTGGTGAGCCCGACGTGATAATATTGATAACCGAGATTGGATCTACAAATTGAACGCGCCACTTGATTACCTTTGTCAGACGACTTTCCAATAGTGTGGTGGACGTTATTTACGGATTTGTATTCAGATGGCGACAAGTTTGAACACAACAGGAACAGCTCAACCAAAAATAAGTTGTTCATTTTAAACAATATTAGAATTGATGTAAAGATCTAAAGAGATTTTTTCGGCAACACCACCCAAGCAGAAATAAAGACGGTACCATTGAACGAAAATATGAAGCTGATATTCCTTTTGCACATAATTTTTGTTATTTTTCATTTTGTCGATACATCAAATGTAAGCTATTTTAACCATGTGCATACATGCTCCCAAAAACCTTGGTATATGGCTGGTTTTTTTCAGGTTTCGTTCATGTTAAGTCGTCCACATACATACCATTTTTTTCAAAAAACTGTTTTTTACTCAAAGCACATACAAAGTGAATGTTTCGATATATGCCTGCTGGTATCTAATAGACATCACACCGCACTTATGTGGCCTTTAATTGTATCGGGAGATGTAGAACTTAATCCCGGCCCAATTGACTTCAATCAATACACTAAAAATGACATAGAATCGGTACTCCGTATGTTGCATGAGACCGATATAGAATTTGTCATTCCGCCAAATTCCCGTAAAGACGAATTGATTGGGCAACTGCAACCACACGGCGAAAACTTGTTGCGAGCACTTTTTGCTTCCGTACGGCCACAAAATGCGGCCGGAGGAAACCCTCGTCAACGCCAACCGGTAGATGAAGTCGGCAAGACGATAAAACTACCTGATTTCTTTGAAAATGACACAAAACACTGGTTTGAAACTGTTGAGCAAATGCTCACAGGCACAACTGAAATAATTCGCAAAAATAGTTTACTCCGTGTTGTGCCTGTATCAGCTTTACGTCAATGCGGTGCTGATGTTACCCTCAGTTTTGAGCAGATACGTGATCAAATAATTAAACATTTTGATGATACCGCCGAACAAAAGTTACGAAAACTACTCAGTGAGCAAAGCTTGGGCGATCAAAAACCGTCTACAGCTTTGCGACAATTAAAACAATTAGCCCCCAATAGCGAAAATCTGGTGAAGTTCAGATTTTTTGAAATGTTACCGACTGAAATCAGGGTCGTTTTATCGACTTTAGCTGATGACACACCACTCAATCGATTAGCAGATGCTGCCGACAAAATGATCGACCAAATTCCGCAATGCAACAGAACTTCGTCTGTTGCACAAGATATCAACCCTCCGTCACAGGAGCCAGAATATGTAACTGATTTGCGTGAACAAGTGTCTGAGCTAACAAAGGCAGTGCATGCTATTTCTGCTGATTTTAGTCGAAGCAGAAACCGCGAAAATCGTAAATACAATCAAAATCGTAGTTTTTTACGGAAACTTTAATTTTCGATAATTTGAACTGGGAGACTGAACAAAGATCATAAATTCAGTGCGCAAAGTGCAAAAAATCTTCGTTGTATCAAAAGATGATACCTTTCTATAATAGCGTATAACTCGCTGTGCATAGCGTCGATTTCCGATACCACAAGTGGTGCGCTTTTGGAGCAGTTCCAGTCGATACTTTTTGGTCATAAACATTGGTCCCAAGCAACCTCGAGCTGGGCTTTCTATAATTTAAGTACGATATACATAATTAACAAAAATTAGCAGTAATATAGTTGAGCCTTCCTCAGAGGTTATTTATGCGCGCGACAGCAAATGTCCTTTAGAAGCCAAAATATTAGAATGGATTTGAGTAACTATTATATTATATGATATATTTTGTACAAATACAAATAAAAAATTTTTATTTTCTATGCTACATATGAAACTTTTCATTTAATGCAGATTTTCGCTTCTAAAACGCATTAGTACGGTAAGGTTCATTAAATGCCGTCAGCACAGATTGTTTCCTAATATGCGCGGAACGTTACCAGATAGTTTATAACAGAACAACATTGAAGAACAAGTGTACTTAGACAAAAAAGAAAGATATAATTTGCAACGTTATATGTGAAATAAATGTTTCAGTTTGCGAAACATGGTTCTCATTATTGTGTTTATAGATGATTTTACCGTTGATTATATACTATACATTTAAAATGATTAAATCTTCGTGGTTGTCACGTACGTAAGCACTCTGTCACACGGTACCCTTGTTTGGCTAGCTCAGTTTTCTATCAAAACTGATGATTAGGCGAGAATATTAGTTCCAAAATCCAAAGAATCCTTAGAAGTCTGTAATGGTTGTTGGCTGGGTATGTTTTTCATTTAAATGTCTTGTATGCTTCAAAATCAAAAATTTTTTGCTTTCTTCCGTTTTATTCTTTTCTTACGCTTAAAAAACAGATTGTTTAGAATGTAAAAGCAGTATGTGTTTTTTATTTCTACTCGCTCAGTTTTCACTGTAAATTCAGTACAACGTCCCGGTCTTTGCATCGGTGCTGACTGAATACTTCCTGTATTTAAAAAATTTATAAAATATCCTTAATAAATGTTACAATAAAAAATTTATTTAATATTTTAGTAATGTGATAATATATTTTAAAAATTCAAAATTAAACAAGAATTTTTGAAAATAAATAAAAAATTCTGAAAATAAGTGTTTGTAACAAAATTTAATACGAAAAATATAAAATAATAAATAAAAAATAATATAAATATAATATAAATATAAATATAATATAATAATAATATAAATATAAAAATAATATAAATATAATAATAATATAAATATAATATAAATATAATAATAAAATAAAAATAATATAAATAATTAAAATAATGAAAAAAGAATTCCATAATTTACTGTATGGACAAGAACATAACAGACATCCATTTGGCTGAGCGACTAGTTCACAACTGCGACCAACGCCGTAACTGCACGGTAACAGTTCTTCTTCGCGGCATTTGGCTGGAAGAATTAATAGCGATTACACAAAATAGAATCATATACTAAGCGCCTCAGTCGGCAGATTCCGAACTAATATGGCATTTATACTTTAAAGACACTTGAAACACAAAAAAGAAAACAAAAGGCAAAACCAGAATCCGATCTATCAGTCCGTGAAGAACATTGCTAGTATATTAGCCGTTACAAATTCAAAAATTTAAAAATTCAAAAAAGAATAGATATTCGCTCGCACGGGGCGTACTGGGGAGCATCCTTCAGTTTGATATTGGCGTCCCCCAGTTTACAACTGCAAAAAAATTTAACCATGCTATCGTTATATTACTATGCTGAGTTGACCTCCACAATGAGTGGGTGCCCCCAGTTGAAATTTCCTGGTGACGCCCCAGCTGCATGGTCGGCGTTGTAACCGCCAACTTTCACATAGCCAAAAGTAATAAAAGGCGTAGCTAGAGGACTATATCTTTGAGACAACATGGTATAAATCATTATTTGTTATAAAGCTGCGGATTTGATACTAAAATTGTGCATATTTTCAAATATATCCAACCAAGGCCAAACGGCAGTTGGGAATAACTTAATTTCATAATGCTAATAGTGAAACTATATCTTACACATTTTAAGCACCTTGGTCGGCAATTTCCAACTACAGTTAAAAATGGTTACAAAATTATTTGAAAAACAAAGCAGCAAATTGAATTGGGAACTAAGAAGCTTAGTTATGTAATGAAAACAATATATCACCGCCAGAAAATATAACTTATAAACTAATTCATTTGGAACATTCGTTTGGATCATCGGCGTCGCAATTTTGCATGGACACAGCCAAAGTTTACAAAAGCACTAATAAGAGAATATATGTTCGCTGCAAAATAGTATAAGTTATCCTTCAATTCTATAAAGCTGTGGATTTGATACAAAAATTGCATATTTTGCCGAATTTGGTGCAGTAAAGGTTCAACAGTATCTGGAAATTACAGTCGACAAACTACCCACTTTAGCATGAAATGACGCAATGTTGTCATTCTGCATCAGCTACATTTCTGAACGTGTGTTGGTAACAAATGAATGTCCTTAACACATATCGTACAAATATTTTTTGTTCAAACACGCCTTTGTAAGACATTTTTTCAAAACATGAAGGCAAATTTTTTTAGGATTTATATACATAATCCATACAGGGAAAACATTTATCGAGTTCGTAATACTTACTGTTTTCTATAGTTGCTTCTGCAGTGCATTATCGATACTTAACAGAGCGCTTATTACAGCTTGGTGTCCTAAAAGCTTTGGTGTAATGATCGATATAGTAGAATCTGTTGGAGTCAGTTCCATCATTATTGTATGCACGATTATTTATATTGCGAAAAATTTGCAAAATTAACAATAATTATAAAACCAATATGGAGGTAGAATCACGAATCATGCTATGCGAATGTGGCTGTTATCAAATATTGCTTGTGATGTTAAACTTGTGATTAAAAGTTTAACTTAGGGGTTCTCAGGCATGGGAAACTCATTGCTAATGTTGATCTTGCTCTGCGATCTATGGTTCCATTGGTATCCGGGTATGGCGCAGCCATGGTTCATCTACCTAAAATTCCCATAACAGCTTGCATTTAAGGGGTTTTGGTGCATGAGAAACTTATCGCCGGTGTTAGTTTTGTTCAAACTTGTGCGGTATTGTGTGATATCCACATATAGCATATCGACGTATGCTATCGAGAGCTGATTGGCTGTGCAAACAAAAGGCGTAGGTGTGCATATGCTTCACTACGTTCTGCAATCTCGATAGAGTTACTAGTATCGCAGCTACATCAGGGTAGCAGCATGCTAGTCGAAAGAGGGGGACTGACTCAAAGTGAAACGAAAATTAATTGCGCCATAACGCTAAAGCAATATTTTTTCCGTTTTTGGTAGAAAAATAGGGCGAGCGGCGCTCCCATCTCTTGCTACGCCCTTGGGCTATATATTCGACGGTGAACAGCATACATGTAGATAACACAAGTTAGCAAGACTCAGAAACGGTTTCACTGGTAACGATCGTAAAGGATTACCTTGAGCTCCTCATCTCGTTATTATCATGAGATATCCTAACAATATGTAGATAGAGTTTTATGGGTAATGATGTTAATGGGTTTAAACGGTAACTTAGCAAAATGGAGAAAGTATTCTATAGGTTTAAAGTATTGCCATGAGTTATCGGTCTCATTGAATTCATGAGATACCTTAACAAGATATAGAAAGAGCTTCGTGGTTAATGACTTTAAAGAGTAACCATGAGATCTTCATGTCAATGAATTCAAGGCATTGCTTGAGAAAGTGTACTGCATCACAGTGGGTTTGATACATTATCATTTTCGTGAAATGTTTTCAATACAGTGTATACTAAACATTCATTTTGACTCCGTTTAGGCACTGGAGTCGCCAATATTTCTTCGTCATCGAATCTGAAACTCGACCACAATTTTTGTCGGGAAGAAACAAAGTATTCAAAGGCTCCGAGATTCTCAACGTTTTCTAAATCCACAGAGAAAAAATATGCCGCCCGCAATACATGGCGAAATGCCATATTGTTCGCCAATATCTCACATTGCATAATCCTTCATAGTTTTTTTTTATAATTATAAACGTAAACATACCATATGGCTGACGAATCCGAGCAAGTTCAGGCAGTAGTATAAAGGGATCCGACACATTATTTCCGATCATATTTGGTTGAGTCCATTTTCGACGTTGTTGTTGTTGTTCTTCTTGTATATCTTGCAGCGACGCTGCTTTTCGAACAGAAAAATCTGACTCGACATAAAATTTTGCATTCGGTAAGTTTTCAAGTATACTCCATTGTTCTAAAGGCTGTTGATTGGTTTGTAAGAACCGCTGACGTTCGTATCGCAGCAGGCTCGAGCGTTTCCGGCTTTGATCACCGTTCCATGAATTCCACCGCTTAATATCAGTACTTGTAATTTGCTTTCCACCCGTTGTTGCTGATCCAAGATCAGATGGGTTCACCCTATTGGTTAGATGTTCATGCGCCTCGGTACGGTTGGTATTTCGCAAAAAATTGTTGTTACTTAGTCTATAGTTTGGTGATTCGACAAGAGTTTGCCGAACAACTTTTCGGTACATTGGTGCACCTACGATCAAAGCATTTGCTACAGGTCGAAGTTCATTCGATGTGGAGCCACCCCATTTGAGGCGGTCTCTATTTCCCTGAAATGTTGCGTTGTGATCGGCGTCAATTGGTTTTACAGAAAAGCCTGACCTTGAAAATAAGTTATATCTTCCTTGATTAGCTTGGCTATTGCGTGTTGTGCTTAAAGACCGATAATTGCCGCTCTGACGATCATCAACATTATCAACCAAATGATAGTTTTCTTGATAAATTCTTTTGTTAAAATTTGAATGCTTTCGAACCGGTGGAAGTTGTACCGCCGATACAGTCAGACCACTTACGGCTTGATTCAAATTCCGCCTACTCAGGTTAATATTATTTTGATTCGCAGCTGATCTTGCCTTTTGACTTGCAGCAATATTTTGAAAATAAACATTCGACCGCGAATTACTATCTGATGAAGTATCTTGGTTTCTATTCCAGATATCGGCTTTGTCGCTTCCGTTGAGCTGACTGTTCCTTCGGTTGTATTTCAAACTTGTCGCAGCATTATTGTTCAATTTGGCCCCAGTTTTGTAAGCGATGAATGCGCCATCTTCTTCGTCACCTTCATCTTTGCCATAACGCTCGATACCATTTCCAACTACTTGGTTACTAGATTTTCTTTCATTGAAACCAGTAGGATACTTGTGACGACCATATATCGATGCCGGTGATGGCCTTTCAATTCTTGGACTAAACGTATACGATGTTGCCGCGCCAAGCTTTTGTTTTCCGTGACGAACTTGTCGTGCCTGTGAATTGGTGTTCTTCGTTTGTTGATAGCTTTGCACCGGTTTCGATGATAGCGCCGACGTATAATTATCATATCCATTTAACCTATTGCGGCCGTCAATGCGGGTATTGACCACTTTACTGTTTGACATCCTTGGTGGAGTAAGCAAGTGCCTATCGGCATCACTACTGGGCCGCCGAACGTTACCTAGCTGATCTCGAGGTTGGCCAAAGCTCACAAAATATTGTGGTTGTTTTTGCTGTGGATCTCTCTCCGGAGCATCTTCATGATCATTGTTATTATATTTGTATTGCGAAGATGACTTGGTCTGACTTACTTTGTCATTATAATAATTGTCATTCACTTTGTTATTAGCATTAAACGGTCCCTTGCCACCTCCGAGCCGATAATTTGTGACATATTTTCCAACATGGCGACGCCCTTCGTTACTACTTGCGCTTTTGTAGTTTGTTGAAATTGCAGCGGCGTTAGTCCGATGATATTTGTGAATAGAATCCTGAGAAACAGCTAACCGTTTTGGTGCTGATAGTTCGGGCTGATTGCTAAACGCTGAAGTCGACGATGATAATGAAGAGGGTGATGACTTGAAGCCAAAATAGCGCTCTTCCTTTGGTCCTGAAAACATCAACGTCGTAGAAATTCAGCTTAGTTATCTACATAAGGGACATATAAAGTTTTTTAGTAACGGGCTATCCAGATCTGTGCAAAATATTTTATGAAACAGGAGAATTGCACTATGAGATCAGTAAATATATGCTTTTTGACATAAAGGCTATAAAAAAGTCTCATAAACGAAGCTTGCTTCTGTGACCCCGTGAATTGAAATGTGTTGCAAATTTGTACGTAAGCAACTAACGTATCTACTGCCGCTGCTCCTCCTCCGATACCTTTAGATATATGGAAAATAGTTCAAAATTAATACCTTTCTTAGGGTTATTTGGTACAAAATGGATTACACTGGGAGTAATTTGACTCGCTGAATCTATTAGAATGGATTGTGAGATTTGGGCTCCGATGTCCCGGTAAGGCGTTATGGGATTCAGGGCATCCTCGAGATGAGACCACTCCCTATTATGACCATCAGGGGTCCAACGATCGAAAGAATGACGTTGATGTCGTATAAAGTAATTTGACCCGCTGAGTTGATTAGAATGGTTAATGTTGTCCTCCAAGGTTTGGGTAAAGTTTTATGGGTCTTTTCTTTTAGCACCCAGCCCGAATTTGGTCAATTTTTAAGATACAAAGCTTATTTTGGTATCAAGCGATTCAGCTTAATCAGCCGGTTCAGAGAATACTCACATTTACCCATATAACTGAAAAAATTTTTTTCGATTTTTTGAGGTCCCAAGAACCCCAAAATTTTGTCCTTCAGAATATGGTCATGTTGAGTGCCGTTCGAGTCGGTTTGATGAGATAAATCCATTGGTGTGTATTTTATTGAAATCTACGCCACCGTCATGAGGACCCAAGTAACCCTGAAGGGCGGAAATAAAATGCAGGCCATGATGTTCTCGATATACTAAGCCTAAGTCTTAGTCTTAACCTTAGCTAAGGCCCTTATGTGAGACACACACTAAGCCTAAGCCTAAGTCGGGGGGCCGCCGCCCCCCGAACCCCCGCTCTAAAAGCTGTTCTTTTTTCTAACGTAAAGACGTAACTCATCAGGGTTACTTAAGCCTCACATAATTTTCTAACGGTGGCGTAGATTTCAATAAAATATACGCCAGTGGATTTCTCTCATCAAACTGAGTCGAACGGTATTAACATGACCATATTCCGAAGAAAAAAATCTGAACTGCCTCATTGAGCTGAATCGATTGATACCAAAATCAGCTCTGTATTTTTAAAATTGACCAAATTCGGGCTGGGGGGGGGCAAAAAGAAAAGACCCAGTGTTATGGAGGTCAGGGCACGATCGGGAGGGCACCACTTCCTTTATGAGTTTCAGAGGTAAAAAAATCGGAGAAAATGAAGTTACCGTCATATAGGGTAATTTCCCACTTGACGTGTCGCCACGGGACCCCAGACAGTTTTTGTAAATTCCTGGACGCAGTCAAGCGATGTATAATCTAAACATATTAACGCACATACCCTGATAAGGGACCTGAAATATCAACTAATAGTCTGTCTTGTCGCCAAGATGACGAATTGTGAGTGATGAATACATAATTTAGAGAAATACACATAGCTATAAGCCTCCAAATTCCAGCCATGTTGCATAAGTAATTGAGAAGATACACCCGATTATTGTACTCGTAATGTACAAATACATAGCTGATGAACTGCTCTACGAAATTGGACCATAAACACTAATATAGCTCGCGCGATTGCGGACATATATATAACCATTTTTGTGTTTTTTGGTTCCATGGGTTCATAGAAATATTCGTTTTGACCCAACCCTGCAGTTCAAGTAATTACAATAGCAGTACACCCTTTGTAGCTACAAATACAAATAGTATAAATTGCTCTACAGTATGTCACCTAAAAGTTTTATATAATAATTTTATAGGTTAAAGAGATATAATTTTTGAGTATTTTCGGTCCCATGGCCCCATTAAAAACGTCTTTTCATACAACTCTGCAGCTTAAGTAGTGATAATAGTAGAACACCATCTGCAGCTACATATTTGATAGATTGTTCTATAAAACTAGTAAATCTATCGAGGCTGCAGAACGTAGTGAATAAATCAAACACGCTTGGGATGCACTCGGTAAATCGACCATGTCGGTTCGAATGAGCCCAAGATCATGAAAATAGGTTAAGCCGTTCCCGAGTTATGGTCGATCACACACACAGAGACGGAATTTATAAGATTTCACCCCTGCAACGCACAATATCCACAATGTTTCACTACGTTCTGATGACACAAAAATCCCATATATCTCGAGTGGTTGTGGAAGTATTACCACTTCCGTGTATTTTGGTCAATTTTAGAACCTGTTTTGACCGTAATCTTACATCCTAAAATAACCTCGTAGCACAAACTAGAACCTTAATAGCTCAACAAAATGAGCACACTTTGGCTCAGATATTAACACTGGTCGTCTAGTTACGTTAAGTAACGTGATTTTATGGGCCCTACCGGGACTTGAGCCCTTTGGACCAGTGTTTTTTGGTGAAGATGTTAGAATATGGTTTCGCACCTAAATAAAGGGCACAAATAGAAATTTCAAGTTTTCAGATGGACTACGAATCAATTTGCCCAGCCAAAGCTGAGTTATTCGTGTTACACTAAAAAATCCACAAACACACGCCACCAAATTTCACAGTCCTGACCAATGAGAATTCTTCGTTGGTACTCAGAATTCAAATATTACTGTAAGAGTTTATTCACATTGAAACTGCACTCTGATCCGGTTTAGTTCCGATCTGATCCGATCTCATAGAGCACGTACAGTTTATTAGATCTCAATCGGGGAATGGGTGTTAAAATATACATACAAAGGCACGTCGTATAAGGTTACGATATGCGCAGAATTCGATCGTATCGTTTCAGATCAGATTGAATACTGTGAAAACAAGCATAATGTATATATGAAAAATTATAAAAACACAATCATTGTATAGTATATTACAAAATAGAATGTATAAAAATGAAAACGATATTTATACAAAAATAATTTTGCTATTAAGTGCAGACAAATATTTGTCAAGCATTAGGTTATGTTCAACCCCAATACATATTTTAAAGATATAACAACTGACGCAACGTCGACTGACTTGTGTGACGAGCGCCTGCCGATGCATTTTCAGCTTTCATAATCTCAATGCTTTTCAAACATTATATTTAACAGCTACGTTCACACTTTCAAATTTTCAATTCAAAGTTTGGGTTTAAAATTTGAACTCAAAATTTGTCCTTTTAATCAAAATTTCTAAGTTCCTTTAATAAAGTGAAAGTGTGAACACAGTTCAAACTATTGTACCGTATAACTTGATCTAACAGGAAGAAAAGTATATTATCTAGGAAAATTTTGAGTTAAATTTTGTTAATACACTGTAAAATTAAAGTACCGCGATCTGGCACATTTTTCCGTTGAAATTAGCAAAATTTTAATGAAATATAGAGCGTACTTAATATATATGAATGATTTTGTACGAATTTGGATTCTGTATGTTTGACCGTAAGAACGCATGTAAAGTTTTGTGCTAGTTAAGTTCTAAATTATTATCAATCTTATTGTACCCAGTTATTCTTCGAATGGGCGCTGTCTGAGACCATTTTAAGGGTTATTATGCCTTAATAGGTCAATCATTTGTAAGGTTTATTACACGTTTAAACTAAACGTTACAGGTCATAGGTGTCTGAGATCCGTTGACATAGAGGTAGAATATGGTTTCGGCATGGCGGGTGTGCGTGGTGGCATTATGCTAGAGTGCTAAACAGAACTCTCGCCGCCCCTCACATTTCCTCATAAACTTTTTTAATTTCTCCTTAACTTTTTTTAATTTTACCTGTAATTTCTAAAATATTCCGAGCGCTTTAGGCTAGCGTGAGAACGTAGGCGAAATATCAGCCGATATAAATATGGATTAGGAAGCCATAACCTCACAGTGAAACTCCCTATTTCCCCTATGAAAAGTATGCCATATGCGGCTCCCTGGACACCAATAAAGGTACCTTTTAGCACATATGATATAACAGACAACCAGCATTTTGTCTTACTTGGAGCATTGCACTTGATACAGTACATGAAGATAACGTTGTTTTCCGGATTGACATAGCTTCTTGGTCGTGTTCGACCCTTGATCCCGAATTGTCTTCCAGAATTCCCGAGTTCTCTAGCATCGCCGTCGTCATAGTTCCGTGTCCATGTGCTGTCGGAATTATCACGGCCGCCATCCTCAATTTCACGGTCACCACGTCTCAACTCTTGACGACAAGCGATGCGTTTATATGCGAATTGACAAAGACCATTTATTGGATCGTAGCGGGCAACGTAGCAAAAATCCAACCTTTCAAAACAGTATCGAACACAGTCGGTTTCAGAACGGATATCGGTTGCATTGGCATAAAATAATAATTCCTCATCAGGCGAGGTGGTTGTACGAAAGGAAAGAATGCCGTCGCATACTAAAATTACCAAAACGATACACACCGTTTTATTATATAAACAAAAGTTGGAACCAGGCGTCAGGATGTCCTATTCAACATTTTTAATTTAGTTTTTGGATTTTTATTTTCAAATAGCCTTAATTATAATGTCAATTTTCCCGGTAGCTGAGAATTCGCCATCCGCAGCGTTAGGTATATATTAAATAACGAAAATTTACCGCTATCCTAATTGGTGGAAAATTCATGTAATGGCGGTGGAACAAGATTTTAGGTACCATTCAACTTATCTACTTGCGCTGGTTCCGAAAATGTTTATTAGGGCAACATTTATGAAAAAAATTCTTCGATTTTTTCACTTGTCCCTTAATTACCAATAATTTTTTAAAAATTTCTTCAGCCGACAATATTAAGCAAAGCTTTTGGCTAACAATCGGTAGAAAAAGCTACATACCCTTCCCAGAGCCAACAAAATAACAAAAATTAATAATATGAATGGAAGCTAGTGCTGAGAAGAGATGAGCCTGATTTTAAAGTGATCTCCTTTAGAGGTCAAGGATGACGGGGTCATCAGCCTATGGCCGTGCAGCTGAAATGATGTTGGATCCCTTAAATATTAGTACAACTAGGAAAGGACCAAAAATTTGATAAGTGAATTCGATAACCATTATATACAAATACAAATTTTATGAATCACGACGCCGAACTGGCAAAAATATAAATAATTTTGTACTGAATTGGTCAATAATTTTAATTGTAATTGCATCATATTGCATCATTTCATCACATTTACAACAAACTACTATAAATATTGAAATAGAACTCTTTTTTCTCATAAAATTTGTGCTTCTATTATATACAAAGTACATAAATTGCTATTATTTCAATTATTTAAGCAACGCCCAAAATTCATAATGATTACTTGGAGATCTTGGGTTCATGCGAAACTAGGCAAGCAATAATAACTGCAGCTGTACAAAATTTGGCGCTAGCTTATCTGGACTAAATACTGAAGACGTTGTTTACGGTATAAATTAGAAGGGTGTCAAACAGCCATGTTAAGTGTCTCAAACTCAAACATCTCAAAATACTGTGTAAAAGTAAAAAGTATCTTATGTCAAAGTTCGAATTATAATTTTACTTTTTTTATTTTTCACACGAACGGTTTTATCACATCCACCAGGATGCGACATTGTTTTAACGCTAGTCAAGCTGTGCATTCTTGATTTTTATTAACGTTTATGGTACAATCAAGCAAGTTACAGAAGAAATTATTAGTTTTGCTACATTCCAACAATTAAATTTTGCATTTCGGATGAACAGTGAATATCCGAAATCAATCAATCAAATCAATGAGACGTTCTTAAAACCTTAGAGCGCAAATGCAAAAAGCAACAAGTTATGGAACGAAAAAGCAATCGGACGCTATGGACTTAAAGAGAATTCGGTACCCTGGACTTTACGGGATGTCCAACTGTCGTTGCATTTGAAGGTCTAACCGAGACTTGGTTCTTCATAGCCGAGTTTGATGAACATTGTTGAATTCAGTCATGCCGTTTTCCGAAACGAAACTTTAAGGTTTCTGACAAATACGGCTGGATATAACTTGAGGAATGGGCCAAGTTTAGAATCCACCGACAACGAATAAAATAATAGCTCGTATTTAGAATCGTAACGTTTTTGGTTTCCTGTTCCCAGTATTGACCAAGAAATATTGGTATATCAATCTCTAAAAATATGGGTCAATTAGACCATGTCGTGAAAGATATAGCCACATGGCTAGACGCTGGCTTACAGTATTTGTCGGATGAATTATCACAATGTGCTAGTTTACCTGACCAGCTTGACCTTACGATAAAATCGTATAAAGGTAGATCTGACAGCTCAAGATATTAACAGTTGGATTAAAAATTTAAACACAGTGTGCCAACCTAAGCTCATAGGTGAAGCATTAAGACTGAGATTATTGCTCGTATACTTAAAAACCGGGCTAAACACGTGGTTTATGATCAACTTTCTGATGCCACCAGAAGGCATTATAATGATTTGACGCGTGCGTTGAAAAATGGGTTAGCTACATCCGAATGGTCAATGTACCATGAAACTGCGTTAAATAGCGTCAACAACGCTCTGGTGAAAGTATTACAACACATTGGGAAGCAATTAATCGTGCATCCAAGGACATGTATCCGCCTGAGAATGATGCGAACTTGGAGCGAAATATAATAAGCCAGCGCTTCATTTTAGTTCGGCAGACATAGAGTTCAGCAGTTACTATGCCTCAGTCTTGTTAGTCAGACAAAAGCGTTGCAATTTTAACACATTTGTCTTATGTCACCGAGGCACCTCAGCATATCAGTAAATCGCTCAAGTAGCATCTCATCATCTTATAAGGCTATTATTATGGATTGCCACGCGGCTTGTGGAACTTAAGGTGATACAAAGATTTTATTTGAAGAAGTAAATATATCTAGAGACTCTGCAGCATGATGATGAGCGTTGAAGAGCACGTGCTTGCGTTTGTGATATTTCAACAAGAAATATTTCTCTTTTGTTTGGAGTTTTTCACTGAGTAGTCAGTTTGGTGGAAAATAGTTGTGTGTTGGGGATTTTGTATGTACGTACTTTACTTATCAACTCAATATCAGGCGTTTGTTGGGAACCGCAGTATATATTTATACAGTGATTACTTGGATTAAAACCACGCATCGTTGTATTGCTGAGAATAAGTGCAGTGAATTGTTTGTATGTAGCCGCTCATACATTGATTGCACTACTGCCTAGATGCCAGGCTGAGAGTTGAATTCAAGTATTTTGGGGCATTGATTTAGAATAATCTGCACATTAAATTGAGCGTAATAGTTCATTGCTATTCGTGTCCACGGTTGGACATCACTAAATTCGAGAGTACCGAATTCCCCATAACCCCCTAGCGTCCGATTGGTTGTTTTCGTTACAGTAGTTACACCAAGAATCCACGGTTGTATCCTTGCAAAATTTTCCATCTTTTGAGATATGGTCGACGGGGAAAATTTTAATTTATTACTTTGTTTTCAGCAAGAACAATTTCTAGTTTCCCCACCAATGAGAACAAATTTGGTCGAACGGTGTTGAAATTTGTTCAAATTTTGAGGCAGTAGCATAAAATTTTCTGTCTTGACTTGAACACATTTAAACAAAAATATCTTTCTGTCAACATTTAATACAATTGTAAAACATCCGCATCATGTGTTAAGAGAAATTTGTAAAAGAATACATAGCACGAACTAAACACATTTCGTTTTTCGAAAGCAGTTTGGTTACTAACTGTCGGCTATACACCATCACATTACCTTGTCTATTTGGTAATTCCACTAGTCGTTCGACAGAGTAGCACACACACAATATTGTTAGTAATAATTTTAATAAGATTACCATGATACTATTGCACACATGAAATTATTTATCGATAAGCTGATAACCTCTCGACAGATACAAACATTCATCTTTTGTATAAACTTGGATTAAATCTAAAATACAAAAATGACCCAAGAATATTTATTTCACTTCTTTCAATTTTCTAAAAGTGGCTGGACAGCTTTCACTTTTGACTTAGCCTGAAATGTTTACACTATTAAAATATTTCGCAGCAGTAAGCTATAATTATACCAGCAATATACCTATTCATTTCAAATCTATGTGGGCGATGGGTTCAACAGAGATGAAAAGGGAAGGCAAAAATTAATTTTGGGTTAAATTTTTAACGCTACATTTTCATATGGTCTTATTAGGTAATAGAAAAGGTTTCCTTACAAGGACAGATTACAGTGAAACCTAGCTCCGGTCTACAAGCATCTCCGTACTCCATTTTTCTTAACAGCATCGATATGGAATCACGATTGTTTCCTTGAATTATAAGCAGGTCGCAAACTTTAATACCATGAAATCATATAATTTAAATTTGAGCGGCCAATTTAACAACGTTTGCCATTTTGAACAGTAGTAAACATTTTAATACTCTCTCCGTTTGGAAAAAATCGATTATGACGATAATCTTTTCTTCAACATACTCCATGAAATGAAACCCTTCGACACACAAAGGAATCGAATGGGTTATAGGGTGTCATTCTTACAAAACAGTAGAGGTTAAGCTGATAAAGAATAGTATGTCGAAACTTTAAATAAGTGCAACAGCCACAGTGAATTTTAACTTTAGACTAAACTGTAGCGGAAACAGAAATTTCGATTTTTAATAAAATTACATTGCCTGCACTCAATACAAAACCCTGAATCTTCTCCCGTCCTTGACTGCTACACTGCCAATGAAACCCTATTGCTCTATGAATACAAATAATTTTCAAATGCAAGACGCTGTAGGTAGAGGAATCAAATCTAGCTGGCTGCGATATTACAATACAGCAAGTCTGCCACATTTAACTTTCGTTTAATTTCTTTGGAAAAACGCATTTATTTCTCTAAATATATATCTTGGGTTGCTTTAATTTATTTAAGGGCGTCCAAACATTAACTCTTCAAGGCTTTTTGATCAAACTTCTATTCAGGCAAATTTAAATATGTGAATGCTATTCAGACTTTGGTAGCATATCATTTTAGCCAGCCATAGACAAATGCTCCAGAATTTAACAAAAAAATAAAGTTAAAAAATTTAATAAAAAAATTGATTAAGAACATTTTCCCATGAGACATTACACTTAAACTTCGGTCAATCTTTGAATAAAACTTGATTAAACTTTTACTGAAATTTAGAATAAGAACTTTGAACTAAGTTTTTGAAAAAACTTTGAATTTAATTGTATTATTTTGCGAACTTGGTCTTGTGAACGCTGTTCAAACTTTTAAAGAACAAATAAGTCATTAGGGCAAATATTGAAAAATTGTCAAACAAAATGTAACAAAACATCTCAAAAATCCGCAATCAAATTTTCAACCATCGCTGTTTGCCAAATTTAATCATTGCATATAACACCCCAAATTTAAGTCATTTTTATCAAAGTCTGAGTTCAAAATTCATGTTACGTATACATGTTTGCTTTTGATAGTTTTCCGTTCGCGTATACCGTTGTAATGCATAATTATAGCAGCTATAATTCCAACATCGACCGCAGATGTAAAACTACGTTGACAAAGCAACAAATCTGCTCCTAGCTGTTTAGCCTCGGTAAAAATTCCAAATGTTACCACAATATCATTATAATACATCTTGGAATCTAATAGGTAGTTTAAGAAATAAAACATACAATAGGAAATAGTATATATTTTCAGAATTTATGGACACTAAATATATATACATGTATTCGGAAAATATTTTTTATCTCGGCACTTGATCTATGAATATACTACACTTAAAAATTATAGGACTTATAATGCCCATCTAATGTGATAAATTGTGACATTTAATAAAGTTTACCACACTTAAATTTGAAATATATAACTATATAACATTGCAGAGATATATACAATATATAATATAGACAAATTAATGCATTCGTATAATAATATATCAAGATATTAATTTTTTCTCGGGTTAGTAACCGTGTTTAATGTAAAAATAAATAAAAAAAATTAATTTATAAATAAACTACAAACGTCATTATGATTGATCTTTATTTATATATTAGATTAGCAATTTCAGACAAGTGAACACTAAATATTTATAATAAGCGAACTAGCGGTACTAAAAATTGAACTGTAAAATCTGTGGGAATAAGGTTTAAAGAGCCATATGTTAAATTGCATGAGAATAAAGTTTGAAGGAATTTGATTTGATTGACTTGTTTTCAATTTATTATGACATATAAACTTATGCAGGGGCAGCAAGAGGGACGTGAGAGGGGGCGACGCCCTCCACTTTTCGGTCAAAGGAGACTGTCGTAACGTGGGCACCGCGGTTTTCGGCACTCCTATACTTAAATTGTCTAGAGCACAGCGTCTAGAGTAACGCTGCCTCACTTTTGAGAACACCCCTCTACTTGCTCGCTACGATCCCTGTATGTATATTTATGTATAATTGTTATGTATAAATATATATAATATGTACATATGTGTTATAAAGAAAATTAACAAAAAAATTTTCACCACGGTCAGAACGAAATTTGGATAACTATGTTCTACTGTTCATTGTACGCCTGTGGCCGGAAAACGTTGGTTTATTTGTGTCATAATCTCTCGCCATCATTCCAATTCATTGTTGAGCTGCATTTATGGTAGGTAATTCGTACGGTAAAACGAAGAAACATGCAAAATATTATGAAGATTATGAGTATACGAATTTATAAGACCTTTTCCATGCAAAACATTCCAAAAGCGCAATGGGTTATCAGTCATGAGGAAGGAGGTTTTCAGGTTTTCCTGAATTACTCAGCAGACAATTCACCAGAACACAACGCAATAGATAATAGGTTCCACATTGTTGTATCACTGCATTGGTGGGACATTAAATGGGCTGAATTTGGTAGCTTAAACTACACAGGCAAGCTGGAGCTTTATTTTTAGTCTGTTTCGCGTAAAGAGTGTTAGGTGGGTAGGAAAACGTGCATCTTTTCGATGTTGATAAATACGTGACGAAAATGTAACGTCGGTAATAGGATACAATAAAGGGATTTCTCTTCAGTTCTTCTTGCTGCTTTACAGTAACTTATATAGCTAATTCCACTTTCTTTAGACGGTGTATGTTATGTCTTACTTGGAGCCAAAATAAGTCATTTAAATTTCGAATTTCAGCAATCCTTCTTTGCTACGCTTCTAGCGGAAGAAATAAAAGATTGTACACATTTTAAGTGTGTCCCCATACACGTTTTTAATGTTTTTACCTCCACGACTCATATAATGTATTGCTCGTGTACTGTTGCATTTTAAAAGAAGCTCAGGAAACTTAAGTTGTAACCTCCGATGAATTTACAAAAATGGAGTTAATTTTTTAGAAATAATCACATCTAACTAGTATTACATCGCATCGATTTAGAACAATATAAACTAAACATTATTTTTAGAAGGATAACTTCGCTACTCAAATAAAATGGCTTACCAAATGCCTTGTTATGATGTGTGTAGGATGGAATCAAATAGCATTGGTATAAAAAGACGTAATGTTAGAAAACTTTTCTGGAAAATTGGTTGACTGTGTATCTATAAATACATTATCAACGCCGTATACGTATTTCCACGCCAGCCAGTGTTGGTTTAAAGATGAAAACATCCAATTTCAATTCCCCGACGCGACAAGTCTGTATCAACAGTATTAGCGAAATATACAATTCTAGCATATAAAATGTAGAAACTAAACTTCAATTTTAGTAAGAATTGATGTGAACAATTTGAAAGGAAAGCATCACCGAAAAATGTTAATTGAATCGATACGGTAGAACAATCAGACGGTTTCAAATTAAAAAATTATACGGTTGTAGCCTTGGGTTAACAACCCCAAAGTACCTTTCGTTGGCGGCTGCCATGATTGAGAAGGGAACGGATACACTTGAATTGCAGATTTAGGAAAAAGTTTAATGTGAATTGTCTAAAATTCAAAGCCAATGTAACAAAGCTACACGAAGTCAACGCAGAACATAATACATTCTATTTTAGAGTCAGCATGAAGTTTAGTTCGATAATATAACTGTAACATTTTGATATTTCTAACACATAAAATAATCAGTGTGATTTGAAATCGATTCAAACATATACGTAATTTCATACAGACAATATTCAAGATATTTCGTTTTGAACATTGGTATTTTAGACTGGGTTTAAAGCTTAAAATTTCAACTCTTTAAGGGTTCAGATTTTATATGTTTAGCTTCGCGTGTATGGCTAACTAAAGGAAATTTGTTTTACGAGTGATATCCTGCAGTATTAAGTAAAACATTCTCAATGACCCGTGAGAAAATTACACATAACCTCAAACAATTATATATAAACCCAAAGTTTTATCAATAAAAATAATCGCAGTTTACAATTTATTCGAATATTTATAAACAGTTATGTAAATCTTGATCAAAAATTTTTATCTTTTAAAATTTTTCAGCACAACTTCAGCGCTGCCGTTCAGTTATAGTAAAATTGTTTTTCTTTCAATTATTCGACTGAAATTCACACAATTTCGAATTTCGATGTTAAAATAATGTTGTATTTTTGGAACCATAAAATTGCAAGAACGGTAATGTGAAATGTAGATATATTTGGATATGAATTTCGGTTAAAATACAATAAAAGTACTCTTGGATAATGTCAAGTTTTCGACCTACAACAGTTGGAGAACTTGGCACAAGAACTGTAGAATAACAAATCGACCTTCAACTGTGAGCCGAGGCTAAGCTTAGTTTCAGCATTAAGTTTTAGCCAAACACGCCTATGCAGTGTTAGAGGAGAGCTAACCCTTTGAGGCCTCGGAGTGTCTGACTGTACAGCTTTAGCACTAGGCTTAGTCTTGGGCTTTTGGTTGGATTTACTCATAAAACGTAAAAAGTATATACCATAACGCAGGACGTGGAAGCTTGACACCCTAAAAAGTCCTGCCGTTGCAACAAAAGCCCAGCAGAAATATGGCCGTCCGGACCAAGACAATTATTGCGGATCGAAATTATGTTCTATGACAAAGTAAGCTGACCATACATCACATAAGTACGGCGATATAACGCTGTGCTCGTTTTTAGTATATAGTGCAAATGATTTACAGTGTCTCCTATTTAGAATCGTTACCAGTTTATCTTCCTACAGTGAATGTTTGTCACTCGATGCTTTAGTGTTGTGCCGAACAGTACTTAAATACAGCTACCAGGCTCGATTCGTTTTGACAAATACTAAATATAAGCACTACAAGATAATTTTATAGGCCATCTAAACTGTCATCTACGACGGTTAACCAAAATTAAGCCTGTTGCTCGTCTAACTAAATCTTTGTGGAGAATGCCATAGTTAGTAACATTATATGCAAGCCCATCTCATCCTAAATAAGGCGATGTATTATATCTTGCAACACGAGCCAGCCGTTACTACAGATGATGTAGTTTTTGAAACGAAGCGAGTGGAGTTTCTACAGATTGCTGTACGGGAAAACAGTTAAAATTTCTTTTTCATCTATCACTGTCTGTCATAACCCGTCGTCGGGCGGATGGATTTTGATAATTGTTTCGTTAGATAGCAACGTGATTACGATGTGGCCTTTAGTTGAACACGAACAGCTCCGAACACATTTTCGAGGTACGTGACACGAAAAGCTATGCGACTTAGAGCAACTCCGTCAAAACCAACTCCTCGAGCCCTACATGTTCAACAACACTTTCTGTGGGAGCACTTCCTTAGTCGCTATGCTCTCGAATATAATGGTTCGCCGACATTTTACTAGATATAGATATTTCAGATTTTATTACGCGTTTTTACTTTACATCGAGTGTCTACTACGTTATCAGGCACGCTGTATACAATGGGTTTGGTGTCTAAAGTCAACTTAACTATATTATATGTTCCTGTACGCTTCAGGCGTTTTACAATCGACGATCCCGCGTTTCAAACTGTACTCTCCATGTGTTTGGTTATGCTTTGTGTACAGGACATCATGAAGATCTATATACATTTTTCGGTACACTGAATTTGATGATTTAGAGCACAGCACGAATGTTTTATGTCTTTTCATACGCCCTCAGAATTTAGGGTTGATGAGCCTGATTTCCAAAATATAGTCTGTGTTCCTTTGTTTGCATGTATTCCCAACAGAGCATCATCAATGGTATATATGTTTTTCCGTCCGCTGAACACAGTAGTCAGTTTTCTAGAGCTTGTTAAAAATACTGCATGCTTTTTCAGTGATCTTCCATATGTTTAGGGGTCGATGAATCCAATTTTCCGAATGTAGTTGGGGTTTTATATTCTTAGGGTGTTATATACATCAAATACAAAACCTGTTACAGGAGAATACACATAATAACAGCTATAGCACATAGGTGAAGCCACTCTCGCTTCAGTGCACCCTCGCTTGCGAGATACTACTAAAAATATTGTCGCATGACCCCGAGGGACTTGTATGTTTTGAGTGAAATGTTTGTTACTTGAATTTTTACTGTAGTTCCTAGGAATGTTATCCATACAAGTATTCCTTATACCTCATTTCTTAATATGGATCGTTACCATGTTAAGCCATTAATAATGCAATACGCTGTTGCACAATATATATCAATTTCGTATTTTCCAAGTTAGGGTTTAGTTCTAAAGTTTTATGTATCTCCCGTTAGCATATTTCTGAAACGAACTTACAACTGTGTAAAAATGAATTGCAGCCACAAAAAACGAAAAAATTTAGTTACAATTTTCATGAAAAAAATGGTCGTGCGTAAATTTTACTGAAGACTGTCATTTGAACATGGTCAAGAAATAACGTTACGGCTTTCCAAAGCATCAGTCATCTAAAGATGAATTCTTTGAGCACTATTATTAATAGTGTGCTTATTAAAATACCACTAGCAGCGTCCAATGATATGTATCTTGCTGAATATCGCGACACGACACGTTTACATAGCCTTGAGACAATTCGAACCTATATCTATTAAATTTGATTCTTATCAAATTAGGGATAGATATTCGCTGTTCAACCGATGTAGATATCGCTCATTACTAATTCACATTCACTCCGAAAACCTCTTGGCTGTAAAACAGGTCTTCATAAAAGTGTTCTTTGAATTCACCTCATTTACTGATATGTTAATAAGACAAGCCACATGAAACTATAAGCTTACATGATGTTGAAACAATATAAATACATGTAAATTTAAAAAAATCCTCGTTTTTATGTAAATGGTTCACATAAAAACGCGATTGATTTTTACTTTTATTTGAAATCTGAATGTAAGCAATTTGCTCAGTTTTAATACTGAAACTTACTGATCCGTTCTTAATTTAAACATTTTACATATAATTATTATTAACATTTTATAATGGTGAATTTCGATTTTTATCAGTTTATGCTTCAAATTATTTTTTGAAAAAAATTTTGCCTTCTATAATACCTAAACTAAACATAAACTATAATTGAAATATTCCAACTTAATATATATTAAGTAAGATATAAGAAAATAAATAAATATATATATATATAGTTGTATATATAATTTTAGAAATGAAATAGAAATATGGCCAAAAAAGCGAAATCATTCAATAGCGAAAAGCGACATATATTTCATTATTTTGTTGTTCACACGTGTTTTCTACTAAAGTTATTGTTGACAGCAGCGATACACATCAAAACAAACTAGATCATTGTTGAAAACAGTTGTAACAAAATTTGAATTTTGTATATATTTTTAATAAACTAAAAATACATCCAGGCATGGTGAATATTAATATCGAAGAATGTTCTCACGCCACAAATTTTAAAACAAAAACTTAAACTCAACATTTTAAGGCTTTTTAAGGATTATCGTTGTCTCATAACCCATATCATTTTGGTATTTTAAAAATAAGTGCTAGTTTTGGTATTGAAAATGACAAAGCCTTATGTCGTTCGCAATATTTGGAACAGAACAATTTTTCCCCAGATAAAAATTGTCTCCAACCAATTTGTACAAGAAGAATTATGAAGGTTTAACGGTTGAAGGAATTATGAGAAACGGCTGTGGTTAAGGTGATAATTATTGAGTCATTTCTAATATAAAATGATGGTAAAATGGTGTCTTGGGACGAATTGACTATTCAGGATTATAATCTGAATAGCGGTGGCGCACATGGTAATAGCAGGAGTCGTGAGCAACGTTTATACCTGATCTGCCCAAATAACGGTTAAATAACATTCATAACAGATGTGTTTAAGATCATAACTCCTACACTGACATCATTACTGTAAATGCACTTACAATATAGAGCAAACCGCTCTAGTTTGAGTTATTAGGTTTCTAAGCGCTTATCGTCAACCCGTTATTTGAATTCAAAAAGTCAAGGGAATCATTAAAGATCTGATATGCGGCTAATGGTATATGTGGGATTTTAGCAACAAATACTGTCGTATGCCGTCCATCGCACGATTCAAACCGTCATTCACAGTGTGTGATTAAGCTTAAGGCCAGTAGTATAGAAATTTGATGTCATGGTGCAAAAACGACAAGATTTTGAAAAGTAGCTCGAGTTTCGAAAGCGCCATACAGCCGAGAAACTGAGTGACACTGTTTACTTCAACATGGCAACATTGAGATTCAAGCGATTCTTGATGCTCACGTGCATGTGTGAAATCCAAAGCATTCTATTCTGTACAAAATTACTTCAGAATAGGAATAAATCTGGCGTAAAAATACCACGCATGCACAGCATATGTGTCGAAGCTTTGTCATCTTAGAAAGTGTATATGGTCTTCGCGAGGGGTACCTGCTTGGTAGAAGGCCTGGAAGGCAGTTTGCGGCGGCGGCGAGGGGGGTACGGGGGGGTAAATATTTGAAATTTTCAGGCACTCATAATTTTTCCCAATTTTTGCTTGTTTCACCCAATTTTTGCTAAATGTTTCATCAATTTTTGGTGATTTGTGCCAATTTTTGCCAATTTTTTTCAAAATTTAGACCATTTTTCTCTCAAAAATTTCAACACGCCTTGGGTGCAGGGAGTATTAAGTGCGACTTATTGAGGGAGGAGGATTTGCCTTCAGTGAGTGCCCGACATTAAGGGGTAATCTCTTCCCCTCCCCTTTCAACACCTTTGAACAAGGTTAGAGCTATTTCCACATATCGTATGTGCACAGCCTCAAACTATGTAATTTGTTGGTGCTATATGGAATATTTCCAAAAAAATAGCTGTTGATACCTGTGAATGTTAAGCAGTATAGATCAACTGGTTGCCCGATTATGCGGATAATACCATGTCATTGTAATCACTAACTGTAGAATATCTTTGAAAGTGGATTCAAATGCGATGACAACAGATCACTTTGATGAATTAACACAGCAATCGAGTTGTTTGACATTATACCTCGGTTTCCAACCCAACGGTGACAGCACCTAATGTCCACCTAGACAAATTTAACACAAAGTGACCTTATGATAAAAATTTGTTCTTTGCGGGATGCTATGAATCCTACTAAAAGCTCTGCTTTATGAAGGTAAGCTTTTTGTTTTAAGATTACTTGATAGTGTGAATGGTCTATTTTTAAAAGAAATGCGTCACAGTAATTTATAACTTGCCGACACTTCGAACAAAAATATATGATGCTTGTTTGGTAATGTGATGAAACTATTATATAAAGGAATAACAAGGTTACTCAGTCGCAAATAAACTTAGAGGTTATATATAAACACAAGAACAAACCTTAAATTCAAAATTTAAGCGTGGTTCACATTAAGATGCGTGCACTTACTGCACACGGTTACGCAACAACCACAGTGGTCGTTACACTGCAGTTGTCGTTACATTGTAATGACGGTGTTGTCAGTCGCTACAAGCTTCGTGCAACAACTGATATTTCAGACCTACTGTTGTAGCAAAAATATTAGTTGATCTTACACCGCTTGTAACAACAAGATTGTTTAAAATTGTCCCGCAATGTAACGCCAACAAGGGTTGCCGCACCGCGGTGTATCCAATAATAATATCCTTGCAATGCGGCTGTAACAGAAACCGTAGTAGGTGGGCGCTACCGTAGCGGCAACTGAGAAGAACGCACGCCGAGCTTATTAGATAATTCCAAATTGTTGAAAGCTGGTGTAATGAACAGGTGAATCTTTACACTGTTGTTACTGAAATCAAAGTATCTGTGCGTTCTTAGCAACCACAGAAGCGATACACGATGATGTACCGAGTGAACAGAATAGGATGGCAACGTGTATGTTCTTTTGTGTATTTAAATATTGTTGCACCAAAACTGCGGACTAATAATGCTTTCATTGCTCCATAAATTACGTAAGACGAATTTTACTTAACATATTTACAAGTGAACGAAGCTCTGCGACGACAAATTATCAAAAGGAAGCCGAACAGAATGGTGGGACGTAGGGACAACGGTGGTGGGATCGACTTGGTTTACGTCCTTGAGATAAACGTTAGCAAGATGATTTACAGGCCTGAACAGCAATATGCGTTGCTATAAAGCTTTTTATATATCATATTAAGTTGTTTCCAAACTATTTGCAATGCGCTTATGAAAGGATGACAAAATGATTTCCCTGGCATATCCAAGTGGCTGTAATTTCACTTGAACGTTAATTTTATCCAATACTGTAGTTCCCATCTAATACTAAAAGGATAGCGCAATTTTAATCCATTCGTACTTACGGTCGTAATAAGCTGTGCACACGTACTGATAGGTAGACTATCCGTCCTGGGGTCCTGGACCCCACTTCTATAAATAATCAGGGCGATTGATTAAAATCGTGTACGTATAACCATGCCTGCACGTGATACAATGTGAAGTGTGTGCACATATCTTTCCGTGAGTGTTGCACTACGATTTCTGTTACAGCTTGAATGCAAAGATATCATTCCTCGATACGCCATCGTGCGGTAGGTTTTATTACCGTTACAATGTGCGTGCAACTTTAAACAATGTTGTTACAAGTAGTGCAACGGCAATAAAACCTGCTACACTACGGTTTCTGTTCCAGCTTAAATGCAAAGATATTATTCCTCGGTATACCATCGTACGGCAGCCATTATTGTCGTTACACTACGCGTACAACTTTAAACTATGTTCTTATAAACAGTGTAGCACAAATTGACATACAGTCTCTGCATACGTCGTTCAGAAACGTCGCTGTTGTACGAAGCTTATAGCGACTCATAACATTTTCATTACAATGTAACGACAACTGCAATGTAACGAGCACTGCGGTTCGTGCGCAACAATGTACGGTGAGTGCACGCTCCTCAATGTGAACCACGTATTACCAGCAGGACTCGAACAGCTAAAAATTCAGGTATAAGCTGCGCTCTTAAACCACTCGGCCATTCCAAACGTGGAAACGAAGCTTTGCATGTTCAATTTGTTTACGGTTGCAATGACGTTCTCCTTTTAATTAGCATTATGATTTCTGGAGCAATACAAAACTAATTTGTTTCGTGACATAATCGGAATGGTGCTTGACTATTGTGCCAGCTGACATTGGAAATAATGGGCGAAACCAATACTTAAGTAAAGTAATACTAATAATCTGGTTTCTGGTCATCACATACGTTACATATTGCTATGTGCTCCCGACTTTGTACACACTTCATTATTCGCTATAATGTTCTTATGACACTGTTGTTTGTAAATTTTACAGTGTCCAATGGCGTAGTAGAATTTCCCCTGGTCTTACAGTGCATGTTGGTCGCCATTTTTGTCGGGCGACTCGACGACAACGTCCGAGACTAAAAATTGCCATATTTAATATTTAGAGAGTTAATGCGTTGGAAAAAATAAACTATCTACTACTATCCTGCTGTATAGCGTGATAGTAATGCAATCACTGTCATGGAGCAATGTATAAAGACAAGTGTGACAACATTCGAAAACAAAGTCACAGCGTGCCGGCTGTGACACAAATATTATCGATACATCTGGAAACTCCGCGTACATATATACTTTGGAAGCCTCGAAATTAAAACAAAGATAATACTATCATTCTATTGTGTATCAATGCAATACAAACAAATCAGTGTTCAACTGAATAAAAACAGATATTTATTTCATGGTTTTTTGAAAAATTGGAATGGTCACAATTTTGGTTATTTATAAAAAATGCCGATCAAATTTTATGCCGATCGGATATTTATTTCATGGTTTTTTGAAAAATTGGAATGGTCACAATTTTGGTTATTTATAAAAAATGCCGATCAAATTTAAGAATCCTTGGTCATTTTTGACAAAGCCTTAGTTTAAAGCATACATGCTCATAGGTGCAGGGAAATTGAGGCTAGAACACCTTCCCTCTTCGGTGCGTCGCCGCTCCACCCTGGAAAGTAGCCTGATTCACCACTGAGAACCTGCACCCTCCTGCACGACAATGATGCTCGGAAAATTTTTAGAAAAATAGGTAAAAATCTGGAAATTAGCAAAAATTGGGCGCATTTGACAAAAATTGGGGAAAATTGAGAAATAAACGGGAGAAAACTGAACATTGGAAAATATAGAGAGAAAATTTTGATCAATTTTTGGTCTCAAATAATTTCAAAAATTTATCTCCTGCTCAAAAACTATAAATTTGCAGCAAAAAATGAATCCTCGAAGGCGGCGTGATTAGCGGTGATTGATGCAATGAAGTGAAAGTTCCAAGAGTTCTCAGAAGGAATTTTCTCACTGACCGCGACCTACAGAACCTTGCAAAGAATTTAGATTTTTTGACTGCAAACATAGGCATAATTTGTATATACTAAGTACCTAATTCGGCGAATTTATAACTACCGTAAAAATTGTTGGACTTTAATGATAATTGAAAAGGGAGAAACAAAAAACAAGCAAAACTAGAGATAGAATGTTCATGCCTAGCTATGTTATAATTTGCCATTCTACTAATCGCCACAAGATCATAGAACAACACTAACAAGCAGATATTCGTTTGGACCGTAGGTGCGGCAAACTTCGGATTAGTCATAGTCGAAAGTGTTAAGTTGTACAAATATGTGGCCAGGCGAACTAGCACAATGGGTTATGCTTCTTTTATATAAGGCTGTGGGTTGGGTATAAGAATTGCGTGTTTGTCTCAAATTCAGCGCACTAAAGGTCCAACTATAGGATATCGAACGCTGGTTATTTTACGCTTTTTTATAAGAGATGCTGCTCGTTTTTAAAACCGCGGTCAAAAAACATCTGTTTCACCTAAAAACCCTGGTTATAGCTGTTTAACACATGTTTGACTTTATTGAACTTTCTAACAACCACATTTTTAGAACATTAGTAATATGCTATATATAATAATACTTTCAAAATCGTTGTTGCTATGTTTTCAAATTGGTGTTGTGGACCATGTGCTTCCTCATCTGCGATGGTAACAGCAATGAGGTGTATATAATTTTTTCTAGAGCGGCGTTTAAACGTTCAAAATTTTTGCTCAAAAGGTCAACCTCAAAATTTGGGCTCAAATTTGATAAAAATGTGATCAGTCTTTTGCTGTTATTATTTGTTGCATAAAAAAGTAGCGAATCCCGATGCTTCAAAATTTTTTTAAATGATTTGTTAGGTTTGCGCTCAAAATTTTGCAACAAACACCTTCCTTGTCTGTGATGGGCTGAAGCGTTAACAAGCCACAAAAGTTAGTACAGTGTTCAGATGTTCAAATTCACCAAATATGCGAAAATACTTTCAAATATTGATCAAAATTTGATCAAAATTTGAGCTTAAATTTTAAGCCAATGCATTTAACTTGCGCACGCAGTTTTACCAATTACTAGGTTTTTATGGTTTGTTTTAGATTAGGTTGGTAATGCAAAAATTAACAGCAAACGAGATACTAATAACTCTCCACAACAAAAATCGCCTGTAGCATATAAACGTTTTCCCATAGAAAATTGTCTTGACGAAAAATTTTTACAAACAGATCGATCCCATGTACTAATTTCCACATAAACGACCGTCCGCTTGGATATAATAAATTACTCGCAGTTCATAAAATATTACCTTATCGTTCTGGTATCTAGTGCATACCCATACAAGCTCACGGTACGAAGTCCCAGGGTGGCATAGTGAGTGCTTGAAAGGTTGGAATTGAGGCCTAGTGCCTCCCCAACGACGGGATCAGCCAGACCGCCCGGGGAGGAGGTACGGATAAATTTTTCGAAATTTTTGGGACTCAATATTTTTCTTAGTTTTTGCCATTGGGCCACTTATTTTTGCCAATTTTTCCTTAATTTTTGCCAATTTTCCCCTGTTTATTGTCTATTGTTGCCAAGATATAGTTTGTTTTCGCCAAAATTTTCCGTGCGTCTTCGGTGTACGGAGGATTTGCAGTTGCTGACGGGTTCGAAGAGTCGGGGTTTCCCTCCCTAGATCACTCTCCAAGGGTTCGCGGCTGACTCTACCTCTTTCCAGTCCAGACCAGCACCTCAGTGCTCCGCAGCGATGCTAGTCTTCAGGTCCGTAATCATATACACCACTCAAGTCACGACACTAAGTCACTTGGCCAATGATTTACACATGTAAAAGAACCCTGGTATTATAAGCGTAGGATGTTGATCAAGAGTGGAAATAGTAACGTTCTCAATATATGCTGCAAATCACTCTGTTTTCCTTTCGTCCGTATACAGCTAGCCCAAGCGGCGCTCATGATCCTATCATTACCGAAGCCAGTCGCGCATCGCCGTCGCCTGTAGGAACCTCCAAACTTTATCGACTGAAGCTAAGTTGGAAATCCCCGCACTTTTCATGAATATCTTTGGAAATGCGAAAGGGAGAAGAAGGCGGTCAGTGCCCCCATGGTGTCCTGCATTAGCGCGCCCGGGGCCACAGAGGCCTTCTGTTTAATGTTAACAACCAATGGGAGTCCGAGTTATCGTACTGCACGACTTGAAAACACCCGTTTCCAGCACGAGCAATGCCCCTTTTACATGTTTTTGTTTAAAACCATGAAGACGATCATATACATATATATCTATACATACACCCATCGGGCTTAATGAAAAACTAGCCCGACGAGCGGGGAACCAGTCGAGAACACGGGCGGGACTGTTTTATCAATCAATTTTACGAATTTCATAAATTTAGTCGGGGTGCGACATTTACGGAATCCTTCGGACGCTCCAACGCTCGCAAAGGCGGCTCTAAGTTGAAAATACCCATCGATCGAAAAGACCAGGCAAACCTCTTCGCCGTGGAGGCACGACGAGAAGCCTACCTGGGTAAAACAAAAACTGAAAGGGAAGCGAAATCACAGAACGAAACCAAATGTAATTTAATGGCGACAACCGCCAAACGTTAGCTCAAATAAAGCAACTCTCGACTGGCTCCGATTGCTGCATCGTGCCATCTCTTTTTATAGTATCGAGACACCCACCGTCAGTTTGTACCCCAGTATGCCCTGACACTACAAAGCCGGCAACATTTCAATTTTTAAAGCTGTTTGTGCCGACCGCCGCATGATTCTACACAAAACTTGTATACGAGTACACGCTCAAATAGCGATCAATCATATCACTTGCAGTAGTAACAATTAATTAAAATAACTTGTTTACGTTTAGCGGCGGAAAAGAAAAGAGATGCCGCCATCAAGCTGTATGTGTACGTGACTGAGAGAGTTATATTTGTAATGCTAAAATTGTGCGTATGCAAATTAATGCGAATAATTTGCCTATGCAAATTATATACGTTAGCAAAGACAATAGACTATATAAGGCGTTCGTGATCTCGACTACAAGTCATTATTCACTTGATCAACTGCCGTACGTCGTGACGATAGATGATTCCTCAATCGACGCCCAAAGACTCAACGACCACAACAGCGTGCCGATTGAAGAGAAGCCTGACTGAAGGTGATTGACAGTAAGATCATTGATAATTGATGATAAGTGATTATAAACCAATTACAATGGTGAACCCGACGCGGGCACGCCGGTCTTCCCTCTTTCGGATCCTGCCGGTTCTTTTCGGGCTGGCACTGGCGGTTCTCAGGTCTCCTAAGGTCAGGACCTTCACGGTCGCGGTACCCGAGGTTCCTCAAGTCGAAGCCCCCTGGTCAACGGTTGCTGTCGTTTCCGGATCAAATGGTCGATTCAAGGGCTCAGGTCAAAGCAAGTGGCGACGGTCGAGAATGCTGGTCACAGGTACAATCAATCCGGGGTTCCCCAGTTTCATCGGTTTTCATCTCCCTGGTTGCTCGGGTCAAGGTCTCGGTCGACGACAGGCAACCTGCCTGCGGGTCCTGCTGGTCCACGGCGGCGTTGAGCGCAATCCCGGGCCGGTCAATCTGTCGCAACAAACCAAGGACACGCTGGCCGGGATGCTACAACTCCTCAAGGCAAGTGACAAGGCGTTCGTTATGCCACCGACGCGGGACGAGATAATCACCGCGCTCACGCCATTCGGGCCTATGTTCCTGCAACTGGGCGCACCGCCGTTGGCTGGCACAATCGTCAAGCACCATTCCGATTATGTCACGAAACAAATTAGTTTTGTATTGCTCCAGAAATCATAATGCTAATTAAAAGGAGAACGTCATTGCAACCGTAAACGAATTGAACATGCAAAGCTTCGTTTCCACGTTTGGAATGGCCGAGTGGTTTAAGAGTTACGCAGCTTTGTCGCTGAATTTTTAGCTGTTCAAGTCCTGCTGGTGATACGTCGTCGTGAGGAGCGTTGCACTCACCGTACATTGTTGCGCACGAACCGCAGTGCTCGTTACATTGCAGTTGTCGTTACATTGTAATGAAGATGTTATCAGTGGCTATAGCTGGTGCAACAGCAACGTTTTGAACGACGTATGCGGAGACTTCTACTGGATTTGTTGCTACACTGTTTATAAGAACATAGTTTAAAGTTGTACGCGTAGTGTAACAACAACCAAATAATGGCTGCCGTACGATGGTATACCGAGGAATAATATCTTTGCATTTAAGCTGGAACAGAAACCGTCGTGTAGCAGGTTTTATTGCCGTTGCACTACTTGTAACAACATTGTTTAAAGTTGCACTCGCACATTGTAACGGTGATGAACACACACAGATGGCGTATCGAGGAATGATACTTGCATTCAAGCTGTAACAAAAAAATCATCATACAACACTCACGGAAAGATATGTGCACACACTTCACATTGTATCACGTGCAGGCATCGTTATACGTACACGATTTGGGTGAACTAGCCCTGATTATTTATAGAAGTGAGGTACAGGACCCCAGGACGGATAGTCTACCTATCAGTACGTGTGCACAGCTTATTACGACCGTAAGTACGAATGGATTAAAATTGCGCTATCCTTTCGTATTAGATGGGAACTACAATCTGGATAAAATTAACGTTCAAGTGAAATTACAGCCACTTGGATATGCCAGGGAAATCATTTTGTCATCCTTTCATAAGCGCATTGAATGGTTTGGAAACAACTTAATATGATATATAAAAGCTTTATAGCAACGCATATTGCTGTCAGGCCTGTCAATCATTCTTGCTAACGTTTATCTCCAAGGACGTAAACCAAGTCGATCCCACCACCGTTGTCCCTACGTCCACCCATTCTGTTCGGCTTCCTTTTGATAATTTGTCGTCGCAGAGCTTCGTTCACTTGTAAATATGTTAAGTAAAATTCGTCTTACGTAATTTATGGAGCAATGAAAGCATTATTCATCCATTTTTGGTGCAACAATATTAAATACACAAAAGAACATACACGTTGCCATCCTATTCTGTTCACTCGGTACATCATCGTGTATCGCTTCTGTGGTTGCTAAGAACGCACAGATACTTTGATTTCAGTAACAACAGTCCCG